>JAZGTI010004217.1:0-12762 GCA_036877585.1 Botia kubotai | reverse complement strand
TTTTGCAAAGAAGAATGGGCAAATATTTCAGTCTCTAGATGTGCAAAGCTGGTAGAGACATACCCCAAAAGACTTGCAGCTGTAATTGCAGTGAAAGGTGGCTCTACAAAGTATTGATGCAGGGGTGCTGAATACAAATGCACACCACAAAACTGCTGGGTGTCTGAGTGATGGGCATCTGCTCGCGTTTTGGAAAAAAATGAAACTATTTTAGGTTCAGTTGGAAACTTACTGTGTTCTTAAAAAGATTGTTTTCTGTCTACAGGTTTATACACGGTATGGAAAGTGTTACACGTTTAATGGAAACAAGACGTCGCCCAAGCGGGTGAGGCAGGGTGGCACAGGAAATGGCCTGGAGCTGATGCTGGACATTGAGCAGGATGAGTATCTGCCCATCTGGAGAGAAACCAGTGAGAATACACATGTGGTTCCTTCATTACAAGTAAACAGATCTTTCAAATATAATTTTTACCCATCCGTCCCCAGATGAGACGACATTGGAAGCAGGTATTCGGGTTCAGATCCACAGTCAGGATGAACCCCCCTATATCCACCAGCTGGGCTTCGGGGTCTCTCCGGGATTCCAAACATTTGTTTCGTGTCAGGAACAGAGGGTAGGTTTATCTGTGATAAAAATCACAATCGCAAGCCAAAAAGCTGTTATAGTGCTAAATTTAGCATCATGGTTGTTCAGAAGCTGATTCAGCCCCTCATTCATTTTTTAGACTGAATCATAAGCCCGTGTAAGACACTGCTCATAACATTAGTATGAGAGCTGTAGGGTACACTCAAACATTCACAGAAGCACACTGACTTTCTGTCTAAATGTCTGTGTTTTTTCTAGCTAACATACCTGCCACAGCCGTGGGGAAACTGTCGGGCTTCGTCGGAGCCTCTGATCCCAGGATACGACACCTACAGCGTCAGTGCATGCAGACTGCACTGCGAGAGCGCACAGGTGCAGAGAGAGTGTAACTGCAGGATGGTGCATATGCCAGGTGTGTGTTGTCATAGAAACTGCCTGGATCATTAAAAACAAATCTGCCATGTGTGCTACAGACAGATTGTCAGGTGTTGTCATCTGTCAGATATATCCCATCATGCTTTGCTGTACTGTTCTAAAAGTGGATGTTTTATAAATGAGCGGTCTTACCCGTTTGAAACTTGACCTTATAAATAATCTACAAGCTCTTATTCTTATGTGTTGGTTCAGTTTTGGTGATGTCAGATCTGTCTTTACAGGTGACGCTAATATCTGCACACCCAGTAAATTCAAGTGTGTTGAAAAGGCGTTAGGTGAGATCATCAGAAACCCCTTTTAAACAGACCAATCCAATCCCCATAAATACTGGTGCTGATTTACTAACTGTGCTTAATTAACATACTAAGTTCTTACATAAGGGTAATTAATGGCTCAATTGATTTAAAGTCATTAAGGTTTTAAAAGCAGCCTAATGCATTTTAAACTACTAAACAACATTAAGAGCTGGTTGATAACTTTTAACTCACTGTGTGTAAATCGTTTACTACACATTTCCTGTATTTCTGTCATGTACAGCTTCGCTCCAGATAAGCACAAGTGACTCATGTTCCTGTGAGACTCCATGCAATGTAACTCGCTATGGAAAAGAGCTCTCTATGGTCAAAATCCCCAGCAGGGGATCTGCCCGCTTCCTTTCGCGCAAATACCAGAAATCTGAGGAATATATCAGGTGTGTAAACATCCATGTGCACACAGCATCAAATTTGCTTTGAATCGGCTGTTGAATATATGTGAACAGCATTGTATATACCTTTAAAATGACCCAACAGAAAACAAACCCTGCTCCTTTTTTCTTAAGAAACAAAAGGAATATTTCTGTAAAGACACCTGCAAGGCATTCTTGTCTCACGAGTTCTGTCTGATTTTCCTAATACTTGTAACAGTTTTCCTGTTGTACAAATTCCAGGCTCTGTTCTGTCAGTTATATAGTGGGATAATGTAATAGTGGTCCTTCATTTATTGGCTCAGGAAAAGGATATTAATAGACTGCTCAAAAACTACATTCTGCAGTTCCACTAATTATTTTCTTGACCATATTTGGTGCTAATCCTTTTTGTCCCATAATACAAATAATAATGGGCTCATTTCCATATTGCTGGCCTGCAGGGAATTAAACCCTTTCATCGTAACATTTTCTATTACTGTATTTACAGAGATAACTTTCTCATCTTGGATATTTTCTTCGAGGCTCTTAACTATGAGACAATAGAACAGAAGAAAGCGTATGACATCACTGGATTGTTGGGTATGTTTAATCACCTCGTAATGAACCAGTTATATTATTAACTGTCCATACAATTCCCAGACAACAGAGCCCTTCTCCAAAACTTATTATGGTTATTTATGACTATAATACAAACAATATTTAGCATCTGTGAATTTACTGTCTGTGAAACACAGACTTTTCTCTCTATTTTATGACGTCTCTGTTTGGTTTCATCTCCAGGAGAGATTGGCGGACAGATGGGGCTCTTCATTGGGGCCAGTGTTTTAACTATACTGGAAATATTTGACTATATCTATGAGGTGTTTTACTAACACTTATTTCACTTTATTATAAAGATAAATAAACACACATAGACCATCTGTCGTCCTTTTAAACTTGTGCTCTTTATATCTGTAGGTAGTCAAAAACAAAATCAAGAGACTCTTGAAACCAAAGATGAGCCAGAAACGGCAGAACCAACAGATTCTAATCCAAGAGCAAATCCAGAGGTCGAAAATCCTTCGAGGACAGAATCTGAGAGCTCAGCTGACTACAGGAACTGTAGCCATAGTTAGATGTGAAGAAATCACAGTTAAGTCAGAGTTACAGTACCAAACAATGTTTTAAAGGTTTGCATAAATTGTACATAATAACTGATGTTCTGTTTTGTTTGTCTGCAGGCAGTTTATGATGTCTCAGTGGCTCAACCGCACAGTGCACATCCAGCTTTAATATTACCGAACCATCACAACACACAGCCAGCGATACAGCAGAACCGTGCTCGCTGAGAGATGCTGTTCCCCCCAGTATTTATTTTTTCAGATCACTAAACTTGAAATTGGGCTCCTGAATGAACGTTCTGCACCTGAAATATACATTTAGTTTCTTTTTCACAAATAAAAGCTACAGCCAAAGTCTAATCCAGGACCTTATGTGAAACACACAATGTATCAGAGCAATCTGTCCTCGTTGTTCTGTTCTCAAGTCAGTACCAGATGAAGAAATCACACAATTTATTTTACGCACACTTTTGTTGTCTCATTTTCTGTTTTTGTATCTTGTTAATTTAGGTCAAGTTTATTTCATTTGGGCGGACCTAACATGGATTTTCATTTTTAAGATGCTGTCAAAATGGCGAGTTCATACATAAGTGACCTCGTTTTCAAATCGAATTCCAACTTTCTGTTCTAATAGGAACCGAATGAAGGTCAAACTGAGAGTCGGTGTAATTGCACAAATCTTAAGTGCAGCTACAGGTGGTATCTGTGTGTTTCTTTTGTGGTAGTGCTTGCGCCAATTTACCTTTTTTATTTCCTGAGACGTCTGGAGGAGAACAGCTCAAATGCGCCACTCGTCTCTTTGTGAGTAGGTGTTGTGTTCTGTTATGTAACTTCTGCATTGTACGGAGTGTACAGTCTGTCTCCGGGTTTGAAACACCACTTGAGAGCACAACGTTTGCTTAAAACGACCTTAGGCAAAAAGAAAATAAAGACTTTAAATAATCCCGTTTGTATGAAAATAAACATTTACATACAAAGAGATTTTACATACAGAGAGATTTTATTTTGTATTCAAATACAAGCACACACAAATACAGATAGAGATCGAAAATTTGATTCAGATAGTATTTGCCGAATGTCCTTTATCTTTCTGTTGATCTTGTCACAAATCTGACTGAGAAAATTCAGTCTGGAACTGGTACACGGTAATAGCTCAAATGAAGAAAAAATGGCGAAGTAAAATATTTAAAGTGTAAGTTATATTTTAATACATATAATTTCCTGTCTTGACCAACGTATTGGTTAGTCATAAGACAGACCCTTCTGAATTAATATAGTGAATTTCCACATATAAGCTTTCGTCAGAAAGACAGTGTTGAAGTTGTACTGCCATCTACTGGACGAAACACTACAACAATAAAGGCTGTCTTGTTTCATCATAAATCCTCAGTCTGTCTCTATGTACACACCAACTCCAACTCAAGTCTGGTGGCACTACAATAGAGGAGATTCATATAATTTAGGGGAAAAAAATGAAAAGGAAGGAAAAAAAATGAAATAAAAGGGTTATAATACTGTGGTTAGGACTGGATGCTCTATTTGGCAGCGATGGCCTCATAATGCAGGTAAGAGTGTAAATGAACGCTTTAACAATATGTGGTTATTCGCGTGGCCATCAGAGGGCAATATTGCTCTATCAATTTCACCCGGGGCTTATTTACCCTGAAAATCTAGCATTTAAATGACAGTGTGGAACAGCGGCGGAGTGTGTGCTTTTATTAGTAGGTTTGTACTTTGTAGTGCGTGTCATGTTAACACCCGAATGTGACAAGCTAAAGCTCAGTATTCTGTCAGATGAGATTGTATAATGTGTCAATTCCCTGGAAATTTAAACTGACAGAAAAGAGTTCAGGTATAAAGATTATAACCACTTGTGCGTTGATCTCCAGACAAGTACTTTTTATAATCTTTTGTTTGTAGCCAGACTGTAGGTTTTTTTTAAATAAGGTCCTATGAATTGTACCTTAGATGTCCTGGACACTGAATTTGTGTATTCCACCACAGCTGCTGGGTTGATGCATGCAGTAACACAAGTCTGCGGCCAGGGGGTGCAGCATGACTCCCCAGCAGTGGAAGTGTCCAGCCAGACTTCACCTGCTGGGCACGGGGGAATAAGAGGGCTAATGATGTAGACTTTGACTATGTGAACTATCATCTTTTCATGGATGTCCTGAAGCGAAAACACAAAAGTGACACACTTTATAAAGGTGAGTTTCACTATATTAAAAAGGACATTTCACAGATTTTTTATATTGTCAATCCTCTAACCGTACCACTGCTCTCTAAATATGAAGTATACTTATGACTCGTTTTAACATTTTTAAATGTATATGTTTATGTGTTTATATGGGCCGTATGGACACAGATGCGCAGAGAGTGTGAATGTGTTTCTGGTTCCTGCACTCCTCACAAGTCCTGGAAGTCTCTTTTTCATCAGGTCAGTGACCATTTCATGCAGAGTTTCCATGAGATGCTAACATCTTTATCTATTCAGCTGAGTCACCTAACTCCTGCTGGGCCAATCAGAAGACCAGTACAGAGAGCACACAGGGTCGTGTGTGCAATAGCACAGAGATGGGACCAGAAGGCTGTGATAACTTGTGCTGTGCTAGAGGATTTACACTCTGGAATATGATGAAAAGTGCCTGTGTCTGTTTAACTGGGGCTGTGTGGTTCAGTGCCAAAATTGTTCTGTGGCAAAGCCTCTCAGAAAATCTGCCTGTGAGGTCCACCTAAAGCAGAGTGTCCAATCCTGATTCTGATGTTAAGAGTTTAGTTCCAACCCTAATCAAGCACACCTGGACTAGCTATTCAAAAATCTTGGATTGCTTGGAAACATGCATGGCAAGACTGGACAACCCTGACATAGAATTTTAAAACAATATGGCTGCCCCATGTATGAGCTTTCTCTTTGCATTCTGAAAGGGTGGCATATGAAAACAATTTCCACTGTTAGAAGAAATAAGAGAGTGTCTAAGGAGAGATTTGATTTTTCCTCACAATGGCTATAAACCTTGGAATTAAAATGAACCTTGAGACAAAATCATTTTGTAATACAAAATCAGAACTCTGTCTCGGTCTCTGAAAAGTAAATGCCATCTGTACTGTCCAAGGTGCTGAACTAACTGCTTGTTGCCTTTAGGACAGACAGCACACTACAGAAACAGCAGCACTGACCAATATACATATTTTTGAGTGAGGATATATGGTTGTAAACATGATTGTATACAAAAGTGGCTTTGCTCAAAATGTGAATATTATAATATTGTGTGCTTTATCTAATGCTTGATGCATGAATGTCCACAAGGTGGAGCATAAGCACGGCTGTTAAAGACTTGTATCACTAAAGGTTTAAATGACCCTCTGTGGGTCATAACTGTGATGTGCTTTCTGTATCATTAAATCGTCACGAATCATTGAAATTGTTTGTTTTGAAATGTTGATGTGAAATACAATGAATTGTTTTTTGTTTCTTTGCATAAATCTTAGTATGTGTCTCTCTTTTTTCTGTTCCCCCTTATATGTGAGTATAAAATGAAGAAACGGCGTTATGAGTCTTTGCTTTCATCTGTTTTCATTGTCACACGTTTTTACATTTTGAGATACATTCTTTTCTATGAAGCAAATTCCAAAAATACACCCTGAACCCCTTGATAAAAATAGAACTCTGAAACAGAATGTCTAACCCATATACACACTCATAAAATATGTGGACAAATGTTTTACAAGCTACCCTGGTTGGTGAAGCCAGCCATCAGTTCTTACACAGCGCACCAGGATTGGCAGACGGTGGAGGCTTATCCTGTTTTATCGGTCTGTACCTTTAGTTTTTTTGCCCGGCTACACATTAGAAGTCCTGCCCATTGCTCCTGCTGTCTGAGGCTGCGCGCGCAGTGGGATGCAGAAGGAGTGGCGGAGCGCGCGCGTGTGACTGAAGCAAGCTTGGTTTATTAGATTGGTACAACCTATTCAACTCAACAGCTGTTTTTCCCGCTGTTTACTCAGTGGTCAAGCGCAAGACAAATGGACATGGACCTGTGACCCCCCAGCCCGTCCCCGGAGGCATTTAACGGGACAAAAGACTCTAACGGATTCCGAAGGGCGGCGGGTGTTGGTCGTCAGTGGAAAAGATGGGCACAGTGCTTTCTATTTCCCCCACGTCTCGAAAAGGTGGGATTCTGGATGAGAAGACGGATGGAGGGCATGGAGCTAGCGGCAAGACGGAGAAGACTCTAAAGCGCCATTCGGTGCTTATATCGGCTCTGACGTGGAAGCGGTTAGTCGCTGCCTCGGCCAAGAAAAAGAATGCCAAGAAAGTTAACCCGAACCCGCCCGTATCTCAGATCAGTAACCCCGTGGACCAGCTAAACACCGAAAATATCAAGAAGTCTCAGGCCGGTTCCGAGCGAAAGACGAAACCTGGACCACTCGCCGTACCAGTCCCTACCGTACCGGATAAAATCCTCCGTTCCAATCAAACCCATAATGCGCCCCAGAACGGAAAGCAGCTCCTCTCCGTACAAAAGCAGCCTAGCAGCCGCTCGATCATATCTCCTAGACGAGTCATCGTCCAAGCCTCAACCGGAGAGCTTCTCCGCTGCCTCAGTGAGTTTATGTGCAGGAGGTGCTACAAACTTAAAGAGCTGAGCCCGAATGAGATCATCCTGTGGTTTCGAAACGTTGACCGATCGCTGCTCATCCAGGGCTGGCAGGACCAGGGTTTTATCACTCCTGCCAACTTGGTGTTTGTGTACCTGCTCTGCAGGGAAGCGGTGACCGAGGATATTTCCAGCGAGTATGAGCTGCAGGCCACCTTTCTCACCTGCCTATATTTGGCTTACTCTTACATGGGCAACGAGATCTCGTACCCGCTGAAGCCCTTCCTGGTGGAGACCAACAAGGAAGTTTTCTGGAAGCGCTCGCTGCTTATCATTGATAAAATGAGCGCCAAAATGCTGCAGATCAACTCCGACCCGCATTTCTTCACCGAGGTTTTCCAAGACCTCAAAAACGAGGGCGGTTCGAACGAGACGAACGGAAGATGGAATAATAATCTGGACCGCTAAATCTGGTTTGTTTTCAAGAGGAGAGAGAGAAGCTCTCTGATATCTCTCCATGTCCTTTCTCAAAGGGGGAAATGAATGTAAGGGCCGACGGATGATGGTGTAAAGAGTGTTGCGCTCTGTGACTGCTTCATGGAAACGGACAGGGGGTTTCGCCTCATCTCCATGAGAGGGGATCAACGACATTACATGTGTATAGTGCAACCTTCATGACGCAGTGAATGTCACGCACGCGATCTGAGGTTTCTTCATAGTTTATTTAATGCATGCTTAAACTATTCTACTCGTGTCATCATTGTGGTTTTTGAAGAAAAACACATCCGGTGCCAGGCTACAGTGAGAGATGTAAATTATTAGCTTGTGCGTCAGTGTGCGGGTCCTTATTTTTCTATCAGCTTCAGAAACGATGTGGTCACCGACGCTGCGCTGTCCAGGGTCCTGGCCCGCAACAGACATTTTCCTCTCGTCTCCTGTGGCACCTGATGCTGTCTATCTGAACGCTGAATGTACTGTTTTACAACTCTCTACCGTCATATGTGCCAATTGTCATAGTATAAAACGTAATGTTTTATATTGTATATTTGAAAATATATAAATACAAATACTCTCAGACTCTTGCCACTTCTTTATTGGTTTGGTGCTGAAAAAGGAAGGACGATTAATGCATCGGTTCGTGACCTTTACTGATTGATTTTATTGATTTATTTGGTTAGGCCATAAAGACTTTGCGGACATTGCCAAGCGCCAACAAACATCATAACTGCATGCATATAACGACCTCAGACTCCGTAGATTTATTTATTTAAATACGTTGCCTTTGGACAACTAATTTCGACAAATGCTAAAAATTGCATTTCATTCCTGACACAGCACATGTACATATGTCAGGATAATGAAGACGTGTTCTGTGAACATGTAGGCCTATTTATACACAGGCAAGCGCCACCTCCGGTTTTATAATTGGTTCGTGAGCGGTCGCTAGCCGTGGTGCTGAACCTCGCCTCCAGATTCTGCATTATTTCTTAATCATAATCCTGCAAAGATACTGGTTACGTATCTATGGAAACTATCAAGTAAGTTCATATCTCTGAAGTATATGAAGAGCACGGCTCTCACATACAAAGGTTTCAAAGATTACCGTAAATTAAAAAGCAATAATCCATTTGGTCTTCTAGTTTAAAATGTGTCTGCCGCATACTGAACATCCAAGTTATATCTGCAGTTTGATTACTCGATAAATATTTAATTTTATATGATGCCGAACAGAATCCGTTACAAATTGAGATATTTTGATACCACCAATATGGCTAATAAGAAAACAAATAAATGACCTCCTGATATATTTTTGTAATGAGAAACTTAATCGGAAGCGCCACTAGACTGACACGGGACACGGGGACACGGGAACTGTTCTCTTGTTTTGATCGGTACAGGTTGTCCTCCAGAGACACGTTTTGGTTGTGTGAAAATGGGTGCATGACTCATTGAGCGAGTAAGAAGCGGCTGGTTTGAAACAAGAGAACCCCCAGAATTTGTGAATAAAACACGTGGGTCGGGAGTTCGAACATTTGATTGGCTGGATTTTGGTGCAGTCTGATAGAAGTGTCACTGTGACGGAAGGCTGCAGAACCGGCCGCTTATCTGGCCGTAGGAATTCTGCGGGCGCATTCCGCCCCGTCTCTATGGCAACGGCTATATTAGTAAAAGGCTATGGTCCAGATCTAGCGTAAGCTGAGAAATACGTATAGGCAGATATGTGTGCAGTATGTTATAGGCAGTATGTTGACCGCTGTCCCTAATATAAATCCAATTATCTAGAGTGAAATATTAACTAGTGTATGTAAATGTATAAGCATTATCTTTTGTTATTGCACTGCACGGTTAATTTCTGTATAAACCACCCATCGTATTTAATCAATGCAATAATGCAGATGTTGCAGGCATGCTTTATAATGCAACATGGTAATCGTATCGTTCAGAATGCATCTACAAACATAACCGCTATTTGTGAATGGACATTTAATGTGACGCTTAGTCTCATTAAACAACCCGTTAATCCACCACAGGCGGATGCAGCCGTAGGAATGCCTTCGCCGTGGAAACGCCAGAAGCAGGAAGCGAGACAGGACCATAGACGCATAGAGGACGAAGCCAAAAATGAATAATTTGCGCTATTTCTTTCAATTTTCTATTTTAACAAGAGACTTGCCGATGTTACGTAGCATCAGTGTTCCTGTAGTTCACCTGGTGGAGTATTGCCATAGCAGCGGGAAGGTCGTGGGTTCGATTCCCAGGAACAAGTACTGATAAAAAATGTACACCTTGAATGTCTGTAAGTCCCTTTGGATAAAAAAATTGCAAATGTAAATGGATTACTTATTCCACAGTGAACATATAGCCTAAATGATGAACAGATATATTCTTTTAATCATTTAATTATTTGCACAAATACATAGAGTATATATTGACTATTTAAAGGCAACAAATCTGTAAATGTATTACTAGTCTTTATTATATGTATGCAGTGCGTGAATGTATGCTATCAGATTTATCAAGCTAAAAGGGAAACAAATATTTGTCAACGTTTAAAAATCTGTGAACCCATATTAAGTAATAAATTGTGTTAGAGAGTGTTACTTTCACTCTGTGAAGAGTTGGACAACACAGCATTTGTTTTAAATTGTAAACTGTTAGAGTTAAATACACATTATTGATTTTGCTCTGTATGTTTACCATGGCAACTTCTTATTCACTGTTTAAGTAACTCTATTATTTCTATAATATCTGGCAAGATGGCTTATGTCTATTTTCTTCACTGCAAGCTTTATCGGTATGAGCTAATCTTGGTAACCAGTTTATTTTATGCAGTTATAGTCCCTTGAGACACTCATAGTCCAAAACTATGAAAATAACAAATAGGTCAATACTTATAAATTTATTAATAAATTAATAAAACTGAAGTCAGTACTACAGTCAGTGGTATTGGTAGTGAAATAACAGAAGAAGTCAAACTAATCTGATTGTTTTGTTTTAACTTTATTAAACACATCAAAAAAGTCTGGAATAACTGAATAGATCTTAACTGTGTTTTGAGATGAAAAAAAGGAGTTCTCCTGAGCTGAGATCGATTACCCTCCTTCCTCTGTAGGACTGAGATTTATTTACAAGCCTTTATTTATAAGCTATTCTTAAGCCACAAGTGTCAATGCAAAATAAACAGTTAGGTAATAATGATCTTTTTCTTTGCAGCTGCAATTTTCCCTTGACACATCATTTATGAAACTTTGCCAAAGACTTCCAGCAAAAACAATCTGCCCACACGATGGTTAGATAATTTAAACGAGGAGGCGTCATAAATGCAGCTTTGATGATTTCATTCAAATGAAGGAAAAACAGATTATCAAGAGATAAAAGTACTTTGGAACTTTTTCAGAAGTGTGATATTGATCATATTAGTAATATTAGGAGCCATCTGAGCTCTTCTGTAGCAGAGGGTCTACAGTATCACCTGTACCAGAGTCACCTGTACCAGACCCCCTGCTACAGGTGACTCTAGCAACTGTTCCTAACCTGGTTAACTAGTTAACCTTGCACCACATAATGTGACATTTGTCCCTTTTATATCCATGTGCTTTTACTTTTCCTTATTGCCTTCCAGAACCGAGCAGAACATTCCTGATTCCCCGCTGTGAAGATACTCGGATAATCTCAGAGCTGAGATGATTATATAAGCCCAGAATACAAGATCATTGTTTGTCACTTGCATGTGAAGGGCAAGTCAAGGCAGCACAACGTGTTGTGTATGTATTGATTGGAGAAGCTCTCATCACATAAGGTTTGTTAAGGTTACAAACGAGGTTCTTTCAAGAAGTGGCATCAAGAAATTTGAAACACTGCAAAATAAAATCTGGAACGCATTTTTGTTTGCCAAGGTAAAGCCGGTGCTAAATAATACTTAATAAGTAAATTAGTAAGTGAATAATAATAAGTGAATAATAAGTGAATAGAAGCAGTCACATAAAAAAACATAAATGGCAAACTGACACAATCTCATCAAGGAATGATGTGGGGTCATCACTGCCTCTGCCTCCTAGAACATCATTGCCGGAGTGTTGCCATGGCAGCCAGCAGTGGAAGTAACAGCAGAGGGAGAAAGAGGGAGAGAAATTGAAAGCAGGGAGGAAACGTTAAGAATGGGGAACGTCTGGTACCGTTCAAAACACGAGAACATAATAGAACAGTGGAGAACACGGGACAACCAGAACTGAGAACATGAATGGGGATAGTTTAATGATGGATGCAGAACAGAGAGAGTGTGTGTGTGTGTGTGTTAGTGCCTGGGGTGGTGGGAGGTGGGAATGATAGGGTAGGTAGTGAGAGAGTGATGTGAGGTGTTTACACTTGATTAAATTCTCTTAATGAAGAGGCTTGTGTAATGACTGTATATTTAACATTAGAACAGGTGCAGTGTTGGTTGTGTAAAGCCCCAAAACTTCATTAAGTTACACTATATGGCCACAAGTGTCTCTACACCCCCTTTTAATGACTGTATTCAGCTAATACTTGTGAGCTAATACCTGCTTCCAACTTTGTTGCAACAATTTGGGGAGGGTCATTCTGTTCCAAATTAACAGTGCAGCACATGCGTCAATTAAAAACATGGTCTTGTAAGTCTGGTGTAAAAGACTGGCTTGCATAAATCACAGACTCGAACACAGTTAACAACTGTAAATGAATTGGAAGGCCAAGCCCCATAACCCAACATAACGGTTTTTGACCTGTCACCAGTGGGTTTAGTTGCCATTAATACAGGAAACAGGCCCCTACGTGCACAACTACTGAAGAACCAGGTGCAGAACTATGGCGCCATCGTGTGGCAACACGCAAGCT
>JAZGTI010004216.1:0-28775 GCA_036877585.1 Botia kubotai | reverse complement strand
ACTGTCCTGCAGAGTTTAGCTCCAATCCTAAACAAACACACCAGTCTTTCATTGTCATAGAATCCCCAGAATCTTGAGTAGCTGGTTCAGGTGTGTTTTTGAAGTTATCTGAAAGAGCTAAACTCTGCAGGCCTGTGGCCCCTCAACATGCACGACAGAACCGCTCTGTTTCTGCAGGCAGTATCATTGGTAACTTGATCCAGTTCCAGATGTTCCGTGCTGGGACAGAGCTGTGGAGCTGGGCTGCATTAGATCCTCATTTATGCTGTGTGACTGGGAAGGATTTGTTCCCAGCTGCAAAGTCAAGTTGTAAGTTTCAATCTCAGAGATTCCCCTTCTGAACGCAAGCCCACTGCGCTGGGCTGTCACCCCACCTCGCCTCCGGACAGAAATCAGACCACCGCGCTGGGCGGGTGTGCCCTGCGTGGAGGCACTGTTGAATTGTGCGGCCTGTGAGGCCATCAAGCAGGCTTGTAATTTGCGCTTTGCACGCCAGCGGGCCACTCGAAGGCGGGTTTTCTCCCTTCTCTCCCTCACCAGGTCTGCTAGTAGAGCCTGCGGTAATGTCTGCTCCAGCTCGCGCTGCCTGTTTGCGTTATGACCTCGGTTCATGTTACATCCTCTCAGCTGAGTACGACTGCGCTTCAGTTCTTCATACAGATTCAGGTCCTTACGCCTCGCACGCACTTGTTTTTGGACCCCTACCACAGACAGCTGGGATTCACCATCTAAATATGGGCAGAGAGGAGAGAGCAAAGCTAATGCAAAACTCTGTCACCTTAAATTCTTTCAGAAGCATTTTCATTGGATGAAGAAATATAAACTGGCCATGTTTTAAAACCCAAGAGACTTTAAAGTTACAGCTTTTCTTAAGTCTCTCACTGAAAAAAATGCAATTTAACCATGTTGTTTTTCTGTATATTAACACAGCTGTGATCACCTCAGGCTTAATCCAGTTTAAAATCTTCAGACACTATTTGAAACGACAGCCTAAGCAAGTACCAAGTAACTTATGTTATAATCACACAATATTGAATGTTTATAAGTGCATTTTCATTCATAAACACTCAAATATCTGACCTAGTCTAAATTATGTGCCTTTTAAAACTACAAAACTACAATGACTTCAGTGTGACTAGGAACAAAATGCGAGAATATTTAATTTACTTTTGTTGTCACATCCCTAACTAAGATGTACAGGGAGTGAAAATTTTGTGTGCATAGTGCTAGCAGCAGTGCAGTGTGATACACAGTTAAAACAATACAGTAAATACACTACAGACGGGTTATAAAATATAGTTACATAGTACATAGTATACACATTATTATAAATTGTATATAACACAATATGGATCAATATACACATAATTACACAGTGATACAAGACAAGCTGTAGCAGTAATATCTGACATCTCACCAAATAATTAATTACGTTATTACACAAATGATGTATCTGCCTTTATAATCATTTCAAAATGCCCTAAAATAAATTAAAATTTTATTTTTTTAATTTTAATTTAAATCACTATATCATTTTAAGGGATTTTTATGAAACTCATAAACTGACAGATCAGTTAAGATTCCATGACTAATGCAGTTTTTAAAATGTGGGTTTTACAATGAGTTGCATTTTTCTTTTAGTCAGTTTTGTTTTGGAAAAAAACTATGACTAACTGCCAGTAGTACTAACTACTGACTGCTAGATGTCACATCCTGAGAAAAACGTTCAATGTTTTTTTGGTTTCAAGGTCACAAGTAGACAGACATGTCTTTCTTTTTGAGAAACAAAAGAATTGCAACTGTTTTGGGGCTGTTTGTTGCTTGGGGCTTCTTTAAAAACCGCATCGAAATAGTTCAAATCAAATTTGATCAAATTATTATTATAAATATGTAATGTAAGAACAGGCATAAAATACAAGTAAACATTTCTTTTTTATAATCTTTCAATATTGAAAGACAAATCTTTTAATAATATAATGGTAAAAACTTGGTGACCATACAGCATCTACAGTGGGATATACATGTTCCTTTAAACATGCATATCTTTGTTCATCTAAAATCTTTAAAAAAATGTTAACTGCCCTAATCAACTCCCTTAAATCTATAATGTAATCTTGGATTATATATTCTAATTATAATCTTACATTAAATATAATACATACATATAAAACATTTATTTATTTAACATTAGGCATGTATGCCATTCTAGCATTCTTCCTAAAAGCAGAAAGTATAAAACAGTCACTTTCAAAGCAGATTAAGACGATGCTCCCTCTGGGGCCAAACGCGGGTATTTTATACATTTCTCTGCTTCTGTTTCTGTGGAAGCCAGAAGAACTTAGTTCCTCATAGCAGCAGCTGCATGTTAAAAAAAATAAACTTTAAATAGTTTATCAGGAACACCAACATTCTTATTTCAATTTATGACATTACACAGTTAATACAAAATAATACATATATAACAAAATTGGTTGATTATGTGTAACATGTAAGATGCTTACATGTAGGTCCACCCCTTTTTTGACCAATCAAGAAATCTTGACCAATACTTTCTTGACCAATACTACAAATCTATCAATGGATTTATTCCATTTATTTTGGATAGACCTATTATTAGTGCTCCAACAATTGTCTTTTTTAATATTCCTCACTTAATAGGTCATCCTACAAAACCTGTAATTTAACAAAGAATATCTGATGACAATTTACACTGTCTACACTTTTTAAAAGTGTGCTTCACAATGTCTGTTTTGTTCCAAAAAAACTTTAACATCTGTTGAACCTTCCTATTTAACAGTTATTTGTAGTGGAAAAAGTGTATTAAGTCTATGAAAATAAGTAATTGGACTTATTGGTTCTTAGAGGAAACAAAAATGGTTCTTCTAGGACACTGCCTTTTGAGAACCTTTATTTTTATGCAGTCTTTTAAATACATCCACAAGTCCATCAGTCTATCATGTTTCCAATTGTTCCTTTTTTGCAAATACAGTTTGATTACTATAACTGTGACTATTTTCAAATAGTCTGTAGTCTGTTCACATTATCCATTCAAGAATTGATTAATTGATTCTGCATCAAGAATTGATTCTGCATGGGCATGTTCCATTTTCATCACTTCTCTTTTGACCCATTTCTGTTGCTCAGTAGGAGCTAATCAAAATATTTCAACCCTGTTGATTTTGTATAGTAAATACAAAAATAGAGTAGTAAAAAGTGGCTTTTTTTAATATCTACATTAAATTGTCTTTGTAATACACACCTACTGGCCTGGCCCTTATCACAGTTTTAAATAAACTGTCTGTCAACCCTGTTACCTGTTTACCTTTAACCTGAGATGCCATGATAACCAAACTTTTCTCATGTTTATAAAGTTGCAGAAATAAAGTATTACTTTAGAAATAGAATGTTAGACATCAAAGAAATTGTTACACTAACGCACAGGTTGCTAATATTCTTCAGCCCTTGACTTGAAACCATGAATATCAGTGTGGTAATTACAAGTATAAATGTGAGAAATAGCTAACACTTTAAGTACGTACATTAACACATTAAGTAAAGCAGCTACACTCACCTGTTCATGTTGAAGCAAGACTCATGTGATCCCCATGATGGAAAGACTACAAAATCTTATGAAAATCTTGCTGCCTCGTAGGAAAAATATTGGTTTGTTTCTTAAATCATATCAAATAAGCTTTGTGGTGTAATTGAGATTTTACAACATGATCGTACATTTAGCTCATTCTCAGGAATGGATGCCCTTTGTGCCTGACCATTTCAAGAAACAATTGAATGTCTTGCAAAGGTTAGTACCACAATTTCAAATATTCAAAACATGATTTTTACACCTATTATTATTACTCTTTATTTTTATTAAGAAAACGGTAATATCAGATGTAAAAACTTCTGATTGGTCCTCACAGTCCAAATACATATTACAAATACTTAATGAACAAAACTACCAGGTAACATGGTTGAATGTAATTGTAGTGAATGCAACAGTGCTGAAAACAGGGTTGGGGATCACTGTTTTGGTTAAAAACACACAATAAATAGATTTATTTATTTTGTTCATCCACTTATTATTTATTTAAAGATTAACATTATTGTTTATAAATGAACTCAAATGTGGGATGTCAAACCCTCTTCATGAAGGATCACTGTACCACAACGTTTGTCACCCACAAATCCTTGTGTTTCTAAACGTGATGTCACAGATTTTGGGAGATCACATCTCCCACACACTTCGGGATTACTCCAGTCAATCTCAATATTGTCCTCTTTCCTTTAGGCTACAATATTTCAAGATGAAGCACTTGCAATCCACATCTCGACAAGTACATGTACTGGGCGCCTGAATTGCCACCTGGAAAGGCTAGAAACTGCAGTGAATGGTATGGCGTCCTCTCGAGGGCTTTGTCAGCCGCTTCACTTTTAAAGCTATGCTGGTCTGTGTTAGAGCCCTGAAGAGTTCCCATACATCTGGGATGTCCTGACCCTGACTTATGAGCCTGTCTGTTCTCCCCTTCAGTTGCAGGAAAGCCATCAGAACGGATTCAGGCAATTATTTTGAAAAATGATTCCCTGTTCTTCTGACGTGCTTTTGCCTCTCTCCATTTTTTGCGCCTCCACCTCTGAGCATTCTCACACAGGTCACCAATTCTCTTCTTTTTCCCTGTCTCAACATCCCTCTTCCATCTTTCTCGCTCATTCCTGAGGTACTGTTCCCTGCGTACAGGATCAGCGTTCCTTTTCGCCCTGTATTCTCTCTGTTTCTGGGCAGCTGTTTTTGCCATTACAGTGTCTGTAAAAAGGAATCCAATATGAAGACTTGCTCAGCTTCACGCTCGGTTCCATAATCCACATGAATTAATGCTTTTTAAACTCAATATGGCTTACATTTATATAGTCTTTTTGTCATTGTGAGTACTGATTTTGCTGTTCTATGATAAATGTCTGCAGATGCTAATCATGTATTTACTCTGTAATGACCATTCAGTTCTTTTACATTCAAAAAAAGCTTCAAGAATTGAATGTAAACAGGGTTGAAGTTTTTATTGTACTACCACAATGCATTATTCAATCAATATTTCTGGTTTTATTTTGTGCTAAGAACAAAATCCAGGGAAAGGAAAAACAAACATACAACAACAACAAGGTTTATCAGGATAAGTCTAAAACAGGGACTAGTTGACAATTCAGTAACAATCATGGAGACTCAAAGAGCAACAAATCCTGAGAATGGGTCAGAAATTCTCTCGACTGTAACATTTTAAAAAAGCAAACAGTTACAGAAATGCTTCACATTTTGTATTATCCACCATTTTTGAATTATCCAGCATGTTTACGCCACAGTTACAACATCATAACACAATACTGATGATGTTCCATGTTATATCTGGGACTTACACTAGAAAAGGAATTACTAATGTTTACATGTTAATGAGAAATTAAAGCTAAAGTATGAACAGAAATGACATACTTCAGCTTTATTCTAGTGATGCGGGTATTAAAGAGTTTTAAAATGTTGAGCTCATACTTACAGGTGGATGGGTCCACACTGATGAAGGCTGGGATTGTAAATTCTGCTGACGTGCTTGGACTCTGAAGACCTTGAAAGGATTCGGGTAGATCTAGTGGGACCCCAAGATCAGGTTCCCCCATTGGTTGAAGTTCATGATTTGAATATTCAAACCTAGATATGTTGGTTGCTTCTGAAGGTTCGTCCTTCACACAGACAATCTCAACCTCAGGCTCTTCCTGTTTGATTTTAAGTGATGCTCCAAAGGTCACTGTGGTTGCAGTTTGGGATGGTTCATCAGACACCATAGTTGTTGAGAGGACATTGGTATCTGGCATGTCTGTGTGCTCAGTCTCTGCAGAGGTCAGAGGGTTTTGACCCCATACTGGATCACTGTTCTCAGCTAGAAGACATTGACTGTCCACCAGATGATGGTTTGAATGATCAACTACAGAAACAATTTAAGTCACTCACTGTTAATTTGGGTGCAGTCAGTGATTTTAACATTCACAATATACGATTGTAAAACAACAATCCTAAACTGTTCACTGAAAAGTGACAGACTGATGAATTGGTCAGTTCAATTGATCAGCTGATATTTGTCTGCTTTGTTATTTGTATAAGTCAGTCCTATTATGCAGCAGTATATTTTACATCCTCATCATAGTATATATTTTAAGTTGTTGGATAAGTGTGAAACATAATACTTTATTTTTAACTAGTTAGTTTTAACACACTATAACAGTGTGGTATAACAGTGAACATTTAAAAAATGTATTACTTTAGTTTGTGCTGATATTGACATTGGGGGAGTCATTCTCAATGTCTGTAATAAAGTTTATGGTCACAGCATATGTCTGAAAGTTTAACCCTTTAATTAAAATACTTCCTAAAAGTACAACACTGTGTATTTGTTCAACGTTACAGAGTTCAAAATGTACTGTACTGTATCTGCACTGTCTGTTATTGTTACTAGGCTTTCAGAGCATGCGCTTTAAATTGAGACTGAGGTGGTTCATACCTTTATGGACTGACGACCCATGGATCTCTTCAATATGGAGATCATTAATATGATTCTCACTTCGTAGTGGTACTGGGAGAACATTGTGAGCTTTGGACACGTGGAACTGCTGTCTAACCCATGAAGGTTGACCAACGGTGGCAGGTTCAGAAACTCTAGGTCTACTACAGAAGTTTGGGGCTTTTGCACACGCTGACACAATATTTATTGGCCCTCTTCTGCAGTGCACCCCAACTGATGGTGTCACACCTCCGTCACCCTGGTACAGTCTATGATTTGGGTCTTTAGCAGCCAGGGCGCTGATGTACTTCCGCATGGCTTTCATCTGACAACGGGACGTCTCCAACATCCTCTTCATATTCTCGTTCTCCTTCTCTTTTGCGGTCATCTGCCGTTTGATCTCCTCAAATTTGAGCCCGATCACCCGAATCATTTCTCCTAACACGGTCTCCACCGCCAAGTTCACCGCCTTCTCAATGACGGCGCCCATCTGTCCCCGCATCAAAGAGATGGTCAGATTCACATCCATGATAATGACCGCGGGCGTCTCACTGAAGATGATCGGCGGGTCGATTGATAGAAATCCGATTAGCCAATGAATCGATAACACGCCCGGTATTTATAAAGCTTAGTCTGAGCCGTCGGTATTCAAGTATATTTGTGTAAACAGTCCATTTGTTAGACAAATGCTGAGACACTGTCCACGATTGGCCATGCAATGACAACATACTGACGCAACAGGAATCGCATCCGGTTTACCAGGGTCACGCCGTGGTAAGTGTGCTTACTTTTTAATAAACAAAATATACCTTCATAAAGGCATTCGTATGTATACAACAAACAGTAAAAATAAAAATATAAATAATTAAATGAACAGTACAAAAAGTCTCGTATCCCAAATAAATCTGCATTACAGAACGAATCCAGCTATTGTAATCAACAACATTCCGTATACAATCTGATTTTAAAGTAGGCAGTGACTGGACTTGTGTTTCCAACCAGTTCTGCAGTCTGCAACTTATTGCAAGTGCAACTTTATAGATTATTTTATAACAGTATTTTTTTTTTCACAGGCTGCAATTGTAATCTAAAAAAACAGTGTTACTTGTAAATGCAATAACAATGTGTGTGGTAATATTCGATGCCTACACCGAATTTTCGGTTCATAAGACTACTGCCTTATAATTGGAGACAAGACTCTTTATCAAAAGAGACAATTAACCATTTGTGTCATGAGACAGATCCATGGATGATGTCACCACCTTTATAGGGATGAATATCATATCCCAGAATGTTGTTTATTGACTTTGGCTTAACACTAAGTTGCAATTTAAAATTCTTATATACCTATGTTGATGATGCAGGTATGTATTGATTGTTAATTTTCTTTATTGCTTCATATATATATATATATATACAATGTAATTTAAGTTAAATGTATTCATTCTATTACTCCTTTGATCCTGGCACATGTATTAGATCTCATCTTGCTGTAGTCTTCAGTAACATTTTACTAAAAATGGCATAAATGATCATGTACTAGTCCCTGAACTAATACATCAAACAATGGTTAATAACAACATTGACTAATGCACGAACTAAGCAAGCACCAATATTTACTAAAAGCTATGCTAAAACACTACAGGTGATTGTTCTTCATACTTATGTTATTAGTCATTATGACTCCAGCCCATATAAAGTTAACATTTCATTAGATTCTGATTACTCATTGCAAACCAAACCTTTGTAGAAGTAAACTAGAAACATAAATAATGTGTTTAATTTGAAACATAAAAATGCATTTAGATCTGATATGCTGTATCTTAAAATAATACATATAAATATGTCTCATATCATTTTGATAAAGCTATAATTTATAAACTATCATTTTAGAAATAATACTTAAAACAAAGCTAAGATCTTTTTTTATGGTTTTGTTGTTGAACAAGACATAGTTTGGACATAGTTTGTTCAACTAAAATTTTGGAAAAATTTCAAGCAAAAAAATTTAGAATTGAAACATTAAACAGGTTTAAAGATTATACGTTTATGTCGACAGATACAGTTGAATGAACTGTTGAGTAACTAACATGAGGTCATAATAGACAAAAACATTGGTCTACAGAAGCCAAGAAGTACTGTATGCAGACAATCAATGTAAAGATCAGTTTTCCGTTAAAATCCCGGGAAATTCTTGGTCTGTTTCAACTATGTTACCATCCAGCAGTTTGAAAGTGTGCTGTATAGCTCAGACAGGGGACATCATATAGCCCTGTTTTATCTGAAAAGTGCAATATATGCCGTGGTTTGGATTCTGGTCCCCAGCCTTGGATGTTGGTTTGTTGATGTCTCAATTCCTAAAAAAGTTTCTTGGTCCAGGTTCACTAAAAGGGCCATACTGGTGCACTAGCTAAACCGGCACCAAATCCACATTAACCATCTAAAACCAATCAAAACCAACAGGCAGGTTCATCCTGATTTACGCTGTTTTTTTTTTAGCAGTTGTGATTCATATCTTTCATGGGTCCTTCTTGTTTTCGCACCTTACGCATGTCTACGTATTCTGTGTTGTCTGTATCATGCTGTTTTACTTTCCTCTGAAACATTATAAAAACATTATAAGCATTTCACTGAGGAAAAAGGATACACAAAAAATCCACAGGCAATGTATGCTATTCAGTTTCTCATAGGCCTATTCACTTTTAGGATATTCAGCTCCTGCTTAAAAGATGGCAGAACAGGGTCTTACCTGCATTGGCACATAGGTTAGTGTATCGGAAGACTCAGCCTTTGTAACCTAGAGAGAAAGACAGAAAAGCAACAAAATATCAATATTAATAAGCACATAACAGCTTAATGCTATATATGTATCATTTTACTGTTATTGTATCAAATTCTAAATAGCAAATGTTTTATTTGATTTTGCTTTGTTGTGATTCCTAAGAATTAACAAACTTAAAAATAGAATAGAAATAATACAGTAAGGAGTGTTGTTCTTTTTAGAAAACAGACACAAGGTATTTAAATAGAAAAGATACTAATAAGATAAAAGATAATAATTAATAAATAATATAATAACACACATACAAATGCATATAACATAAAATAGTCTGTAAATCAGAATTACCCTCAATCTGATGTAGACACGGGTGAGAATTGCACTATAGATGGAGAGCAATACCACCACAACAGTCATACAACAGATTAAAATCATGTATGTTCTTCCAGGTGAGGTCACGTTTGAGGGACAATTCTTTGGTTCAGATGTTTGTGTAGGGCATAAGCACTCTCTCCTCGGTGGAGGAAAAGGAATATTGCTTCCTTAAAAAATAAAATAAAGAAACTTGTATAATGGCCATTGTTTTATAAAACAATAGTCGATCAATTAATCGACCTACAATCTCACAATTTAAAATATTTATTAGAACGTATCATACATTTAGTGAACTTACCTTGGAAAAGCTTGGTTCCCTCTCCTTCTATGCCTTTAATCGGTAATGGTTTTACTTTGAATATTATACATGAAAACAGCTGGTGTTTGTGTCTGGCCTCAAGCCTCTTTAAAGTGAATTTGAATTTGTTGTCCTCATGCTCCCAGTCGCACTTTTCATCTTTACCTTTTTGGCTGATGACCTCACAAACAACCTCAGTCTTGTTCATGTTCAGTTTAGCCTCCCATTTCCAGTTAATATGGTCATCATGCTCACATGTGACCGTAATCGATCCATCTTCATTCAGCGTGTGGTTCAGAGGTGCGCTCACCCTGAAAACACTGCTCACCACTGAGGAAACAAACAAAGAATTTCATTTAGAAATAAGAAATGTATAGTTAAATTTTTTTTTATTGTTTTAGTTTATTAGTTAAATATTGTATTGCTGGTTACCAGGGTATGGCTTCACTGATCTAACTGGTCTATTCAGTAATAATAACTACATTTACATTTGGCAGACGCTTTTATCCAAAGCGACTTAAATTGCATTATACTATACATTGATTCTAAGTATGTGCAATCCCTGGGATCGAACCCATGACCTTGGCGTTGTTAACGCCATGCTCTAACCACTGAGCTACAGGAAAGCTAGCCTTATTTCCAGTCACAATAACTATTCCCTTATTCCCAAAAAACCTGTATTGCCCATTCTATGAGACCTGACTAATCTTAAGATGACTCAACAGCATGAGAAAGGTTACATGGCTTTAGCATCTTACCATTCTGAAGAATGAGAGAAAAACTGAGGGTGACTAGAGTGAATCTGTCAGGCATGCTAACGTGTCCTTGTGAGTTTGACAGTGGTGTACTGGTGGCAAAAGCTACAAGTTTATTTTTACTGGAGACAGAAAACAGGAAGTATGTGGGTTATGCGATCAATGCCACCCACAGACATCTAACTCAGACTAGTGTGTGAGGAAACAACATTGCTTAAAAGAATTAAAAAGGAAAATGAAGATGAAATATTTTTTTTATATTTAAACACTACAACTGAGGTTTTATTTTTTGCTTAAGGTGTCCCAGCGCAGATACACCGTCACTGTCAGTGAGGGAATGTGTGGGCAGCTTACTGGTAACATGATGTTGTTGAAAGGAAAATGTTTGAAGTTCGACCTCATTAGGAAAAACCCCATATGCTACTACATGAGCAATACAGTAACTCAGATCGATTTACTTTCATAAGCTATTCATTTTCATATAAACGTTCAAAATCATATTTTGTCATATTGTTCACATAGTTATGATCAGGAGATGTTCAGTTCAGGCAATTCTGTCTGTTAACAAAGCCTGTTTGTTGTTTTACTCTAGCGACCTCTGGTATATATAATTAAATAAATTTATATTTTCTTCACCTCAATAAGGCAAAGAAATAAAGGAAACCCTCTTAAAGTATTAGCACATTTTATTGCCTTATTTGTGGTGAGGCTTGTTTGTGATTCAGACACGCGTAGTTATTCAGACACTGAAGTTATTTTCATCCCACATCCTGTTGAAGTACCACAAAATTGAAAGCCTAGCGAGCTGGCTTCTCGTGTTGTGTTTGTCTGATGGAGAGGAGAGGTTCAAAGAATTGAGATGCATATTTGATGAGTAGCCCGTTTGGTTATGATTCATCTCTAAGTGACAGCAGATAAGAACTGATTCTAACAGATGACGTTTGTTTGGCTTGTTTTTATTGACTTAATAACTTGTTTAAATTGATTTTTATTTGATTTAATATTGACCTACATTTGTTTGCCTTAAATGCCTAAATGTAGTATGAGTCATATCCAATCAGATTGCTTTAATCTAGAAAAAACAGGGAAGAGTTTGTATCTGAGGAAGATAATTGGACTGCTTGAGAACCAAAGCTACACTCTTAAACATATAGGTACCGCAACACACCTTTAAAAAACCTTTAAGTTTAGCAGAATCACACTCTTTATATCAAGAACTATTTTACAAAATTTTAAAAACTTTAAAATTATTATTATTTATTATTATGTACAATATTAAAATATTAATATTCACTTTTCGTCCTAGTGTGAGAATTATTCCTACTTCTAAATGTAGCTTTGTAGACTAGACTTGTTGGTTTGCTGTTGGTTGTTTATAGTCACAACTTTATTGTGCTATGTGGCTATACAGAAATTGACTTAAAAAATAAACCCACCTTGAGAAACACTAGCTGGAGTAAAATGTCTTCTATGTATAATCTTTGCCTTATAAGCTATGACTTTCTAAGTGTCAACGATTTTGCTTATTGATAAATATAAAACTGAAAATGCATCTTACAATATCTGACTGTAATGAACTGTACTGTACCATACCACAAGGCATTATAAAAATGAAACTTCTAAGAAGCAAATCTATGAAATCATCTTCCGTTCTGAAGCATATTACTGTGTAATATTTGTTAGAACGATCCTTTATTCATTCTTGCTATTTACCTTAAAGAAAAAGCGGTTTAAACTTTGTATTTCTTTTACATGCTACAACATTTACTTCATTATAATAAAAATGATTGATAAAAAATGATAAAAAGTATGCAGAAACATGTTAATACATGCAGGTGAAAATACATGCGAGTACATGCAGGTGAGAATACATGTTAAAATACATGTGGATATTACAGGTGGAGATTTCCCCTCTAAAATTTCCTATAGCTGTCTTTTTGTGACATCATAGGTGCCATGGATCCAGTGTCTCTCCATTTCCAGATTATCTTCATTATCTGTGCCATAGAGAGAGACGAGAGAGAGTTTACCAGTGACATCTATTCACATTATGTTTTTGACAAATCAGATCAGATTTTTAGATATTTTTAGAATCAGATTTCAAAAGATTTACTGTACTATATAGCACAGTGCAGAGAAACAATGATTTTCCTGAAAAATTAAAAACTGTTTATGCAAAACAGATCATTCTAGTTAAAGCGGCCTGATGGGGGCACTAGAAAGCCACTTTCTCACCTGTAGAATAAAGATGCAGGAGGTAATGATGAGAATGGCACACAGCAGAGGAAGTGGACCCACATTATTGCTGACAGATGACCACTCTGAAATCTGGCTCTGACTCTGAATTAATGCACTGGGGCAGTCTGGAGTTTCTATAACAGAACAAAATCAGTTATTAATAAAGGTGTCCCATTGCATTAACATACAAAATATATTCATGCATGTAGCCTATTTGGTTTTGTAATTTTTTGTTTATAACAATAACAGGTCCTTTTCTTTTTGAAAACAGGAAGCACGTCTAACTGCACCCTGTTATCATAAAGTGATCTACATTTTCAAAGAAAACATCATCCACACGTCAAAGTTTCCACAGATCATTGTAAATCAAAACAGAGTTTGAAGTCCTATAAAGTTGAATGTGCTTTGTCGGGGAAGCCCCATTTCCACCCACGTGTGCTTGGAGAAGACTGTAATATTTGTTATTACTCAGTACATTACGACATCGTCATATTTAAATATACAGTCTGTCTCCCTCTAGAGTATTGTCAACAAATTACAGTGTTTTGTACATTGTAGATATTTACTAAGACTTTCTCAAAAGTTGCTAGAAATGTTAATTATTACATTATGATGATAGATATATGTCCACATTTCATTGCATTCATTTAATTGTATGAAGTAATTGTTTCACTTTAAATGAGAAATTGTGGGAAACATCTAATGGGCATCAACCGAGAGACGTAACGGAATAACGTAGGCAATCCCTTACCTTGTATGTAAACAACAGTGCCATTCCCAATCCTTCTGAGATATGGAGGTGGGAACAGAATCTCTACCTCACAGCGATAGATGTCTGTGTCTACTCCCCGGAGTCCAGAAATGTTCATATCTACTCCTCCAGAGCTTATGTTCCCTCTGCAATTAACTGTTCCATTTGTAGTAAAGAAGGGCTCGGACAGTTTGACATATGCACTACAAATTCTCTCATGGCCACGCAAGCCCTTATACAGTGTTACCTGCATTTCCTCAGACCTTAATTTTGAACTAAAGATGCAGCGCAAAGGCACCTGTTCTCTATTCCCTTCCACACGGTAAGGCTGAGAAACATGCAGGGCTAGAAACAGACAAAAAGGGGGTAAATGTTAGACACTGTATGTGTGAAGAGTTCAAAAAGGGCTGAACTGAACATATATTTTCATGTAGATGGTAAATGTAGTTCTGGTTAATAACAATAATTTGGTTATTGTTCTTGTTTTGGTCATCATATCACTTAATTCATGTTGCATTCATGAATGTAACATTCATGTTGTGCAGAATAATGTACTGAATTAACTGTGTTGCTTTAACCAAAAAACTGTTTAAAATTTCAGTAAACCTTTTTGAAATTCTAAATTTATACCAAAGCTTGGACCCCTACACAACTGTCAGAGAACACAAGCCAATAGAGAAATTTCAATAAATTTTTGATTGTAAGATCTGAACTATCTATTCCTGACAGCAAAACATTTACTCAAACATGTGAAACCCAGCAGGTACTTACCAACTCCCAGCGGGATATATATAACGATTATAAAGAGGATGATAAGCATTGTGTCATGAAACACACAATGATCCCTTGAGTCTTTTTATACTTTTATACCTATGAGTGAATTCTGAAAAGCTTGACATCAGTAATGTGGCAGGAAACCTCAAGCCAACTGCAAATGCCCGTAAAGTGTTCAAAAATGTGCAAGTAATGTAGCAAATTTGCACAATATGTGTAATCAAGGGGAAATTATTGAATAAGCAAATTGAGATTTGAGCAATAACGGCTCAATGCCAGTGGAAGTGGAAAACTTGGTTAGGGTGTGGTTTGACTTAGCCTATCACAAAGCCCGGCGGTCAGGAGATTATCTGAGTCTACGAATATGGGGAAAATAGTCAAATAAGACGCGCTACATGTGAAAACATTGCACGGTCAGCACTTTCAAAATACGTTGCAGACAAACCCTTTGTTCTGTGATTAACATATTATCTGCTGTTCTCTCGTATATTATTGCATCCTCTGTGATGAGAAAACAAGATTATAGAGGGGTGCTAAAAACTAATTGGCCTCTAGGGAGCACTCTTCCTTAAAGAAATTGAGTGAAACATCAAGTTCAATCTGAATTTTATTAATAGTTTTAAGGTTTCCTGTCATTGTATAGTGGAATTTTAATGAAACAATTATTTATAGTCTTGATCACTCAACACTTTGCTTGAATTGTATTTTTAGAACTCTTTAGTTAAGAAATGGGGTCTTCAATCAATTTTTATTGCAACCAATTTCCAACCAAACAATTTATGACTCTGGATAGAGAGATAAAGAAGAGTCATCTATAATAAAATACCTTCAGCATATCAATGTATTCTTATACTCATTGATGCTATATTGCAAATCCTTTATAATGTCCATTTTACATTTATATTTATGCATTTTGCAGACGCTTCTGTCCAAAGCACATTTTTGTACATTCACACTATATACAGTATTCTGTCAGCACATGCGCTCCCTGAGAATTAATCTACCAGCTGAGCCACAGGAACAGTTTTGATGTACAGAAATGCCCTTTTTGCTTTATACATCTTAATGTGAATAGGAAAAAAAATTAAGCGAAACTTTTTTGTTGCTTAGCCTTTTTTCTATTTAACGCATGTTAAACAAGCAAACTTTCTTTGAAGACATACAGGAATAAAAGACAACTACAATGAAGAAACACGTGTTTCTCTATTAAAGACTTTGTGTATCATAGTGTTTCTGTGTAAAATAACATCATTCATCATACAAGGGCACTTAGTAGCTCTGGTGAAACACACTGTATGTGATTTGATGGTGATGTCCAGCACAGTTTAAAGGTAACACAGAACTCATGCACAGCCTTGTGGGAACTCTGGATTCACTGGATGCTTGAAGCTATCTGCGCCTGAATCCTGCTGGTCTTGTGTTGATGTAGGGATTCTCTGGTGTCTCCTTGTTTTTTAGTTTATACTGAAATATAAAAACACAATTTCAAAAACGTTTCATGATACCACGGCCGTCTTATTAAATACTCATATGTAAACCTCCCATAATGCAGGACACAGAGTTTGTAATTAATTGACATTTGTCCCTGCTGAAAAGAACAGCATGGATTTCCATGCTGGTCCAGGCTACATGATTTTAGTGCTGGTTTAGTGCCAGTCTGGACAAGTTGGACAAGAGGAAATTATCTGGTAAAGCTGGTCATCCAGCATATTCTTTCAGCTGCAGCTGGTTGACCTGCTGAAAGGTTTAGTGAAGAAATCCGATACTAGCATTTGCTGATCTTTAAAAAAAGTCTGATGTGATTTTAAATGTTAATACTCACTCCAAAGAAACAGGCGATGACTGTGATTATCAGGTTGTATAATATAACGACCCCACAGAGAACATAAAGTGCCAATAACAGTGTCGGAGGACAGGGGAGGTATTCCTCTGTGCGATCCGTGGACTGCTGATCATCTGAAATCATACAAATTACATAACAAAAAATAGAGCTCAGATATTCAAAAGGAGAATCCCACTTTGTGCTTCTTACAGTAACAGGATTATATTTCAATAAACCTCTCATCCCGTAATCTATGTTTCTTTAACTATTTAAGTAAACAGTCTGAAATGCTTCTAAGATACGTCTAACACAATAAAGCAGGATGTTTACTGCTTAGATAATAGCTTATGTAACAGCAAGTTTCTGGGTGATATCAAGTTAAAAATTATAATGTAACAAACTTAGGCTTGTGCAGAAAGCGAAGTAATTTTGTTGTAACTTCTTTCAAACCTTTAATAAGCAGTATAGTCTTGTTTCTTCGTCTTCCCAGCTGAGTTTTGATTTCGCAGGTGTAGATTCCCGTATCGTTGGATTCAGTCCGACGAATCATATAAGAGACGTTGTAGTTTTGCTTGAACACTTTAAATTTCTGCCCTGTTTGGTGACTCTCATTTCTCATGTCTGCAAAGTGCAGTTCAGTCTCTCCCTTGTATAAACTGGCAGATATAAGTTCTTCATCATTTTTCAAGTTTGGACAGGAGAGAATAGCTGTTGCATTTGTATACACTCTTTTAATTTGCATGTTTCTGTCTGAAAGATAAAAGACACATGCATTTTATTGTACATTTTGTTTTTTGAAAAAGAAAGGGAGGAAAATAGAACGTTTAAGGAGGATGTGGTAGGGAGTGAAGCAGGCAGCTTCCTTTGGTTGTTTGCATGTTTTATTGCAAATTTAAAATTTCATAAAACACCTGAGAACGATTTTAGAAATCATAACGTCAATAAACTAAGTATGCACAAGGACACACATTAATATGTTGCATGTCACACTGATCAACCACCAAACATAGGGAATTTGTTTAAGAAAACGAATAAAGAAACAACAGAAATGTTCAAACCTTTGAGACAGCCACAGACTTTCTCATCCTCACAGACTGAGGAGGATTCAGTAAGATCTGGATGAAACACTGTCAGCAGAACAAGCATTGATAGGATCCACTGCTCAAGCATTTCGACACTGCTGTTCTAGGCACGTGAAAACAGGGGAATTTGACTTCAGAGCTTCTACAGAGATGCATGGGTCAGACGGAGTGCCGAGAGAGTGGGGGCTGTTACCGATTTACGTCACGATTCTATACTTCACAGAACTGAGGAAAGCAGCTGACAAATTGACAGAGGACTGAAATGTTTTCTTCTTGAAAGCACTAAACACATTTTTCTCCAGATATAATTGAATTTTCCCTCTTAGATATTTTCTTTATATCTTAGTGTAATGAAAACAAGTGGAAGTAGAGTAGAAGAGGAAAATGGCGAAACTTCATTTGTTTTTCCACCATTCACGTGTGAAAACAGGCTGAGGTCTGAAGTCATACTGGCAGTGAGTAATTTTCCTAGTTGAGAAACATAATGAGATCATATTTATTCATGTCTTTTTTAACTTCTTGCAACACAACTTCTCAACAGTCCCTTGTCTTCCTCTATCAGTCACATCTGTCACACAAGTATATGTATATTACCCACAGTGCAGCGTTGCAGAGGTAAGAGGAAGTGAACGACTACAAGAGGAAAAACGAGGTGTTGTTGTGGTTTGTTTGCATCATGAATGGTTTATTGTACATACCATCTGCACAGTAAATGTGCAAGCTATGAAAACTGTTTTACCATCAGTCTTCTGTAACATTTTACTTACTGTAACCCACATGTATGAGCAAGCAAAAACTTTCTAGAAATTTCTTTTTCTAGAAAAAGCTTTTAATGTATCACACACACAGTTAGAAAATTCTTTGCCACAATTAATTCAATTATTTAATACTTCTGAGGAGAGAGTGGAAATGTTCACGTTGTACGTGTAGTAACAGATATAACCACTAAATGGCAGAATACTTATAGGCACCTATTACTGACTACAGCGCCTGTTGCTTGGCCTACTATCACATTAAGGGGCTGGTAGGTTGCTATATGTATGTGATATGACTTTAATTCAAATAAAAGATAAAATAATAATTTTTAATTTCTCAAATTACTTTCCATTTTTCATTATATCATTTTTACTGAATGCAAGACATTTTAATACCGTGCAGTTAACAACACTTCTCTCACTAAGAACAGGAGAAAATCATCTAGACCACAGAAATATGACTGCTGAGATTGTAGTGGGCTCAGTTTCACACAGTGTTGATGAGTCATTGACTCGCACTTGTTTGATGTGGTTATGCTTCGGGCCCACATCACCAACTTCCACTCACGTTTCATACGCCCCTTTGAAGCCCCCCACACAATAAACATTATCTATGCATACGTCCACCTGTGGATGACCAGCAACTCACATGCAGAGACAAAATAAAGGCACAAGTTCACTCTTTTTTTGGACTAATTCGATTTGGCTGCTTTTATTTAACTTCGGAATTTTTTGTATATTTAAGGCTGCACTGATTATTTCACTAAATTGTATTATTGTTGAAAGATGCCTGAAGACTGAGAGGCAATCTGCTGCTCTTACAGGGATACAGAAGTTCATGTACAAATTTAATACCAATTCAATTCAGTTCTTTCAAATTCAGATTAAAGTATTTATTAGTTTCATTAAGAAAGGAAACTCAAAACAATTTCGTTTTCTCACTAGTCATTCTGAATTATAAAAGGGATAGTTGATAACCCTTGGTTATGATTGGTTGAGCCGCGTTAGAAGCTGTTATAAATTACTTTATAAACAAGCAGTATACTGTATAAACATCAGTATTACTGCGCCACTGCCTCTGTGTGTTTCTGTGTGTTTCTGTTGCTATGTGTTTATTGTATGAAACCTTGGCAGGTATATGCAATAACCACCAGGTATATGGAATAAACATCAGCATCTGTACAGTTACACTATATATTGGCAACTGGCACACTACTGAGAACGTTGCAAACGCACATGCGTTTTTCAATGGGAGAGCTATTGTGTCCAAATGCAACTGGATCGTATTTCCATGCTTCCAATGACGTCACAAAGGGTAGGGCGCAATCACATGGATTTCAGGGCTGGACAGGAAACGGAGGCGCCGGGAACGCGCATCGGTCCGCAGCTGCCAGCCACGCTCACAACGGGAATGGAATCGAGAGAGAAACGGAAGGCTCGCGTGTCTCGTTATTATAATCAAATATAAGCGGTCGACACGGGTGGAGAAAACCCGATCTAGTCGTAAGAGGACTGGACTTGGTTGCTGGATTTGCGCAACACGTCGGCGCGTTTCCCCCATTGTTACAGTTTCCTTCGGAAAAGGCACAAGCCGCAGGACCGTCGGCTTGGTTTGCGACAGTAAGCGGCCGCTCTTTATTTATACTAGCCTTTTCATGATGTGACGTTTGTGATTGCAATCCATCTTTAAAGACAATAGCGTAGCGATCGTAAGCATGTCATGTATTTCATGTTGTCGATGTTTCATTGGCTCATTAACTATGGATAAACGGAGGAAAATCCTGGGAGTAGCCCTGAAATTTAGACAGCTGTGCGGTGTCCTCATGTTTGGTTTGCGGCTCTGCTGTCTGGATTTTCACGTGTAAAATTCCATATTGTATTATATTCTGTAACAGAAAACTGAAAAGATGAAAGGTGTCTTTTGAAGATGCTGACCTGCCAGCTTTTTGCAGTAGTGATTGCGGCGAGAGAGAATTAGGAACCAGTGAATTTGGTCTGTTAAAGAAAGGAGGTGCGTCTCGCATTAAACGGAGTAAATGATCCGTTCTTTAGGCCCCTAAGGGTGTCTGAGATGGAAAACCATATCAAATGTTGTATACTATTTAGGCCTCTATGGTTTTCAGCACATTATATCTCATTTAAACGTTTTGTGTTTTTTTTCTCCTCATCATCTTACATTTGGGAGCCGATTCTGCAGTAACACATACTGCAAACAGATGAGCTGTTGCCAAATTGGACCTCCCCTCACATACACTGGTGTTTTGAGCCTCCAGACTCCACCCTTTGCCATGACAGCTGTGGCTTTACTTTCAGTCTTGGTGCCCATTCTGTGGAGGCCTATTTGTGCAGATATTTGTCCAGTTTAGCAGAAAATGTGTATAGCCGAATGAATCTAGATAGATATATAGTCCGTTCTAAAAGCCACTTTTGCATGCCTGCGTCTAGTGGATGTTGAATAAAGGGGATGTATAAATTGTTGTTGTCTGTCATATTCCTAATAGAACTTTTTATAAGAACTGTATAAATGAATGCATCCTGCAAAAAGCAGTAAAAATGGATACAGATTTTAAGCAGTTTATCTATGTCTTGAGTTAAATCTGAGTATGGAGTCCTTTCTGTTATAGCTCAGTGGTTAGAGTGTGGCGTTAACAACGCCAAGGTCATGGGTTCGATCCCAGGGATTGCACAAACAATGTATAGTATAATGCGATGTAAGTCGCTTTGGATAAAAGCGTCTGCCAAATGAGTAAATATGTAAATGTTTGTACTAGTAAAGTTATTCAGCATGATGCTTCAGCCATATCATTTATTTGTCTTTAAGATCTGTGGTATTATTTCTAAGGTAAATTGTACATATCATATGTCTATAAATGTAAGCATAAATCAATAATCTTACATGTGCATTCACTGAATGAATGTGTTTTTCATAACTTGCATAGATACGGCATAATGGAGTTGCATTTCAGATATTAAACACAAATGGATTCCAATCTCTACCTCGATATACAGTTAATATTACACAAGCTACTGCCCCTGCTACTGATACTGATGCATTAAACTTCTTTGTACAGTGTGTTATTTCTTCATTCTGACGTAATAACACTTCACAGTCTGTTAGGAGTAGTTTAATGTTTGTTAAAAGGGAGATGAAGCTGGTGGAGATGAAGATGAAACTGTTTTGATTTTTGTATAAGAATTACTATTTATTTGTAAAACATTGCAATCTTTCATCTTACTGTCTGTGTGAGGCATTTCCTTTACAATGTATAGTTAGTGTTAATTGCAGAAGTCATTTTTATTAGCTCACACCATATGTGCTCAATAATCCAGTGTCCATCCCTGCCAGATTTCTGTCTGGCCTCCTTTACTGAAATGACGTCAGGAGATTGTGAAACTGGGGTGGATGCTGCATGTGTGGACCCTGGGCTCCAGATGCAGGAAGTCTGGCATGCTGGATATTTTCCTGCTTGACAGGTTCTATGTTATGAAGGATCTTTAATGAGGGTCTGATAAAGATTCAGTAGGTTCTCTGTGGGGCTGACCTTTGCATCAAGAGCAGCTATCTCTGAGTTCACACTGTTGCCACACTCTTGACTGAAGCGCTGAAACTGTAGACAGCAATGAGGCACGCCAGGACAAAGAGAGGGAAAAAAGGAAGAGGAAATGGGCAGATAGGGTGAAAGGGAGTGTAATGATTTAAATAGTGTCATTCGGACGAAGGGACGTCCTTTGTTGGTGCAGGAGCAGGTCAACCAACCATGTGCATCAATCTTGGATGCCGCTCGATTGTAATATTGTTATTGTTTCTAAGTGTTTCATGCCAATTTCAATTGAGCTTATTTTTCAATTATTTAGCAATCAAACTTATTTGCATTTTTATGCATTTGGCAGATGTTGTTATCCAAAGCAACTGACGTTGCATGCAGGATATACATTTTATCAGTATGCGTGTCCCCTGGGATTAAACCCACAACCTTTGTGTTGCAAGCGGCACACTGTACCAGTTAAGAGAACTGAATTAAAGTGACATCTGCCACACAGGAGCTGTAATATATTGCCAGGTGTGTGTGGTCAGTCATCGGGTTAGATGTTTGCTCCGTTGGATATGACAAACCTTAGCATGATTTGTCATTAACCCTTTTCTCCAATATGGGCTCTGACAATGGTACTGCAAACATTTCTCATGACTCACGGGATAGTGTTTGAACACATGGTTTGTTGAAAGATTAAAACTTTTGTGATTCAGTAATGTTATATTGGGTGTGTTTAGCTTTCTGTTGTTCACATCAGTAGTGCAGTGTGATAGCAGAATGGTTTGTTTACATTGCCTTCTGATGAACAGGCCTTCCTGTAACCTGCCTACGTTGGGCAAAAGATTAAAACTGTCTTCTGGTTGCTCATCCAGTGTTGTTTTAGACACATTGACAGCTGCTGCTAGGCAGTGGCATGTTTTACGTGTGTGAGGCAAACCATTAGAAAAGGGAAGAGAGAGATCTGCTATAAACCAACCCAGCTAACAGGGAACATTTTATTACTTAATGGAAACATTGGGAAAATGTTTTTACTACCTGACATTGTTAGCTAGGGCTGTCTTACCATCCCAATTTTCCATCATAATGCATAAATTATTTTAATTAACCAGGGCCCTTGGCTTGTGCAGGGGTTTTACGCCCCTGGTGTACTATTTAGATTAAAATGCTTTTGTCATACATTTCACTTTACAAAATGCTGCGTCAGATATCAGGCCCCCATAAAGCACAGTAAAATGTCCCACACTCTTTAAAGCAGGTTCTGTAGCCCTATACAGCTTTCTATGAGAGACGTGAAAAACATTTTGGGTTATTTATAAAAGTGTCACAACCTCAGTTATACTGTTGATTACAGCTGAAGTAAAAGAAGTAAAAAATAGAACATTTGTTTATGGTAAGATTTTATAAAGTTTTATACTGACACCTGTTGGTGTGGATGATGCAGTTTTTTGCTAAGCACTGCAGTGTCACTACAGATGTCACACATCATAGAACAGACATCTGTAGATTCAATCCCAACGCATGTTTGCAAGTTGTTGGTGGTTTGTGCTGGTTAGCAGCTGACTGCTGAACCCACCCTGTGACCAGACTATGTCTTGGGCTGAGGCATTTGGTTATCGTGGTTCTTTTCATTGCTCCAGTAGGAACTACTTGTTTGGACATTTATTTTTCCACTCATTCTGGTGGATTGTACCATGCAAGAGTGATGATAAATATCATCACATTTGATTATGCTGTTGACTCTAGCACTATTGTTTTGTTGGGTCTGTAGTATGTGGTCTTGTATTGTGTTTGCTGTTATATTTGTTTATTGGTTTGCTTGTTTTTGTTTAGAGGTACTTTTATGTTTATGCTTTGTCAAGTGCCTTAAGCTCTGTCTCAAACTATTATGTAAAGAATGAAACTTATTGTCCTTAATAGTGATTTTGTCAACTTGGTCTTAATCTCATTTATATAATTTAATTTCTCTTTCTGTATGATTTACGTTTTGTAAACTTTCTCAATTTGTGAATACAAAGTACACCATTGAAATGCAAAAATGTGAAGCTCAGATTTTTCTTAAAGCTTGTGGCATTTTCATTAAAAAAGCCCGTGGCACAGTGTTCTCTTATGAAACAGAATTTGTATACATGGCTGAATATGATCCACACCTTACAGCTCAACTTGAGGAATACTGAGGGTGTGACTGTTTTACCAGTAACTGACTGTTTGTGTTTTTTTTTCTTTAACAAACTTTTGACAGGCTGCAGGCTTCATTTGAGCTTCTTTAGCCACTGACACTCAATTAGATTAAGTGTCACATTATACTGCTGCCAAGATTTTATGGACACAGATGACCTTGGCAGGCTTCATTCCCAGTGTCCCTCTGAGAGGACTGACTGTTTCCCACAGGACGCAAGCTCAAGAGGGAGAAAGAGTGAAGAACTCGGTTCAGCGGGTTCTTCTCAGGCCCTCCACCATCAGCTGAGCGTGAAGTGGCGCTCTTAGCATGTTGTTTGATCTCATCTGACAGACATTTTTCACCCTTGTATTTCTCAGAATTGTTTAAAACGTTAAACGTGATTCGTACTATGAGGCACTATGTTATGTAAGAGATAATGTACAGTCAGCTGGTCATTATTACCCAATAAATCTGCACAGGGTTATCAGGACCCCAATGCTAAGTGGATAAACATCTCCCTGTATTATCCTGCTATTATGGGTTCCTACTAAATAAATAAACACATGAATAAATAAATACATAAAAATGCATATTATGTACAAAAGAAACAGACAGCAGGGTGATGAAATAAGAGATATGAAACTAGCACAGCTATGTAGGAAAACCTGGGAAAAGTCAGTATCCAGCTTAGCAGACGCATACAAAAATGTCTAACCACTTTGATGCTCCAGAGAGCCATGTAGTAAGTCTTGTTAACGTATTTGCTTCACATTATGGATGTCCTGTGCTGATGGAGAGCACTTTAAGCATGCTGGTGCGAAGCAGATTCGCCCGAGGTGCTTTCTGATGTTGTTGAGTGAATGGTTTCTTAAAAATGTGTCTGTCACACTGCTTCAGCTCACAAATTACCTCATGTGGGTGATATCAATTGCTTTTAATATTGGTGGTGAACATTTGTATGTTATGTAAGCAGTTTAGATTGTGTGATGTTTTGCTGACTCATTGTGCTGTGAGTGCTGCTGTTGTTTTTGTGGATGGATGAGCAATGCCTCACCCTATGTAAATATACTGCATGTTTAAGCCAATTAGTTCTCCCTAATTTCAACAGAGCACAGCAGTAACTGGCTTCAGCGAAATGTAAAATATAGTTTGTTTTTATATAAATATAAGCAGTTTATAGGCTATAGGTCAAAACATGGTGTTACTTTTCTAATTCGGCTCAATTCTGAGGTATTTTTGTCTGGTTAACAATAAAGCTTGCATTGATGGAGGAACAGAATATCATATTAATGTAAAGGTGAGTCCTTTTGACTAAGTACCTACCCAGAACCCCTCTGAACACATTACCAGCTTCACAGCAACACCCTGGCAACCATTCAAAATAACCTAGCAAAGTTTTAAATGGGCAAGCACCACCGCCAGTTTCTTTATTAAATGTAAACGTAAAATGCTGTTTTGTTTGTGTGCTGTCATTTGTGTGCATCACAATGTGCCATCAGCTTGTCAATCAAATCCCTTATGCGTTCCTGGCCTTTGTTTAGGTTTACCATTAGGTCTGCTTGTAAAATACTGCAAAGCATCACAAATTGCAACATGAAAAAGGGAAGGAACATTAGTGCTGTTAGAATGAGAGCAAAGGTAATTGGTAACTCCAGGATATTCTTGAACCCAACAAGCAGACAGCGGGTCAGTTTTTTTAGGTTGTCCTAGATATTAGTTTGTTATTTTCACCTCTCAGCTATCTGCTGGTAATGTCTTTTTATGAGGCCTGACTTGCTCTCAGAAGCCAGCCAAGTGTGTGTTTAGGAAAGTGAGAGAGGGAGTGAATGTGAGAGACTGACAGTGCTGGTTGAGTTCATACACAGAGCATCAAATTATCACGGCCGTCCTGTCTCTCTGTCAGTTCAAATAGTGACAGACATGTCTTTCTGACTGCACAGTTATCTGTGTTTCCAAATCTCAGCTCTAACAGTATCTTCGAATGGCCTTGTCAGCACAATCGGACCGTTGCGAGTTCTTTCGTCCTGACCTGTTTGTTCCACTTTATAGAGGGTCATAGATATAGTGAATGCGTGAATCTCTATAAGCTTTCCTGTGGCTTCCTGGTTAGAGCATGTTGTTAACAACGCCAAGGTCATGGGTTCGATCCCAGGGATTGCACATGCTTAGAAACAATGTATAGTATAATGCAATGTAAGTTGTTTTGGATAAAATCGTCTGCCAAATGTGAAAATGTTACTGCTTTTATAGAAAATTCACTAAAGGTATCAACTTCTAAGCAGTAAAATTGTTGCTGGAAAAAGCTGGATTGTAAAAGAATAAAATTGTAAAGAGAAGAAACTTTCTGGCGAGTTGTTTTAATGTTGAAATTCATGCTTGGAAATTCTTACCTCATGTTGTCTGAAGCTGGCCTCTGTACAGAATATTAAATGGTAAATGTCACAACAATTAAAAAAAAATTACAAATTAAAAGTGTTCAGTTTAAAAAAATTGGAAATTTGCTATTTTGTTTTTTTGGCTCTGTGTGTTTAGAAGTTTTGGTTTCAGTACAGATCATGTAATGGAGAGCGAATTAAGGCTGCTGCTGGTTTTGTCTGGGAAAAAGCTCTAAATGAGGAGTAAAGACAGAGTTTAGTCACGTCTCTTAATAGTAACAGTATCCTCAAATATTCACTGTAAGAGAAGCTCCTCACTGCACACAGAGGTAGAAAATCATTTGATCATCATTACAGTCTGTCGTGTCTGTCTTGTTACGACATGCTTGGAACAGCTGTTGTAATGCAAGGAGAAACATAATTGCATCCCAGCTGTTTTCCCTCTGACACGTCCAGCACTGGGGTGAAAGGGAGGCGAGTTTTCTTGGATAGTTTAAGATTGTTCTAGCCTTACTCGGTTTGACACCTTTATTCAGTTTAAGTTGTTTTTATTGCTTATTCTGTCAGCTACACTTCTTATTTTGTTACACTAAAGCTGTTTTTGTTTGAATATAGAAGCTGTCCGGAAATTTAAAGTTCAAGATTTAGGTGAAAGTTTGACAGAAATTTCCAAACTGTCTGAAGATTGTGATAAAAAAGTGACATGTTGGGGCAGAATGTTTTTACGTAAGCCAGGCACCAGAGATGTGTTTTCTTCAGATTCAAGACACAAAGGCACATTCATGTAAGCGTGTTAAATAGATTTAAGTTTTATAGAAAAGTCTTAAAATATAGCATTGTGCCCTGGAATTGTAGCTTACTAGTTAGATTGGTCATCATAAGAAAGTAAAATATGAAATGGTTGTTTTTTGGTTGGTTCAATGGTTGGTTCATCCTGCCTTTCTGGATGCTCCGCCCCTCTGCACAGCCCCACCTTCATTTCCTCTAACACAATGAAGACACCACACCTCTTTGTTTTCATGCTTTTGTTTGGATTTTTGTTTTATTTTAAAAAGAAATAAACATATTTATTTACATTTCATTCTATACATGATTTCAAAAATGTAAATTATTAGTTTATTTAAATAAAAATCTTTGAAACATATGTGTTTTGTAATTTATAATAATAAACAAATGAAATGAAGGAATTCGTTTTTTGTACATTTTTTAATAAGTATTGAGTGTATTTTTTACTTGCGTATAATTTTTTACTATTTAAAATTAAACCATCTTAGTTAAAGCAGAGATGTCTAGATATGTAAGTACTGACACAAACTTAAGATCTCATTTCTGACATCTGAAGGCCCCTCTGCATTACTAAATAATCTTGCTGTGAGTTTTTATGTGTACTATTACAGATCTTTCAGAAGATCATCTGGTTGCAAGAAGATTCTAAGATTATTTTAATTGTCAAGTCCTTTTATTGTAAATGGTAATGGTCTTAGAGAGGCAGTGCATTACACACAAGTGGGTTTGTTGCTTTGCCAGGTGCTGCTGTGGGACTTAACCGGTGTCTGTTTACACTTGCACTCACTAACTCCTCTTGTGTGATATTGAACCTCAGTAATGCTGCCTTTGTAGATAAAACTTCTCTTAAGCCAGTAGCATCTGAAGAGGTTGGCCAAGTCATGTAATGCAGTGTTTGGAACTGATTAGTACAGTTTTAGCCACACTGTGCCTCAGCAAACCTAGTAATACTTGTACTGTAGTGTACAGATAGTAGATTACAGCTTTTGCATTGAATTATATTTTTAGTCTAAATAAAATGGACTGTTTTGCCCAGTTTGTGTATTAGAGTATTATGTCTTTAGCTTAGCAACATGCTAATGTCAAACGCTATTGAAATCAATTGAGAGGGGTCTCTTGTGTTTCAAACGAGGAGTACAATGAAGTATGATGCCTTTAAAATGCTGTGTTATAGACAGCTGTCCATGAGACAGTATATAAGGCGGCTTCCCTGGGTTTCTAAAGCTGGCCAAGCTGGTATTGCTTCTTGTTGCCTCTCCTGTTTCCACAACTGAATTCTGGTTTAGAGCTGCCCATGTCATCAAGACATTCTCACTGTTGCGTGCCTCCTAATACTCACCATGTGTGTGTTCTGAAAAGGATCACTCTGACCCTCGACTGGCGCTGACCATGGTGCAGAGAAACTAATCTACTCTTAAGCGATTAAACACACACACACACACACAACATTGTGTGTTAGCTGGTGTGTTAAAGACTGCTACTGTGATGAAAGTGTGAAAGTAGAGAGAGTTTATGGATTTGTATGCTTTCCTGGCTGTGGTGTAGAATTTCAAAGTAGGGCTTTAGGACTTGAGTTCACATGATGGCTCTCCAGCAGACTCCTGCCTAAGGCTGTTCAGAAAGAAAGGTAATGAATTAAACACCAGTCATTGTCTCTCGTTTTCATTTTCAAATAAGATATTGCTGAGTTATCATGTTTTTAATGCATGATACACAGCTGTAACCTGCAGGGCTGATGTGGTTCCTTGCAATTAT
>JAZGTI010004215.1:0-28778 GCA_036877585.1 Botia kubotai | reverse complement strand
TTATATTTCAGGAGTGGAAATAAAGTGTTCTTATTCTGCTGACTTTGGAGCGTCACCCAGAGTAGAATGGAAATTCAAAGATATCAAAGGCTCTCAGTCATTCATCTACTTTGATGGCAAGCCAACTGGTATGAATTAAAGATTGACAGTTGTTATTGACGCTCATCTAGTTTGTTGTTGTATCTTAGCAATGGCATGCAATAATTGCATTGTGCATTTTTTCCTGTCATCAGGTCAATACGAAGGCCGTATCACAGTTTTTAAAGGAGGACTGACGTTTAATAAGGTGACACGAGCAGACACAGGAGATTATGACTGTGAGGTGTCTGGAAATCAAGGCTATGCAGAGAAGACCATCAAGCTTACAGTCCTTGGTAAATTTAAATCATAAAACATTGTGTTCGCTTCCATAAATTAATGCTTTCAAAGGCTTTTCCTTATGATACTGTTTTATTTTAGTTAACATTTAACAACGGTCTGCTAATGGCTTTATATAATGAATGTAAGATGCACAAACAGCCTTGTAAATTCCCACTCTTCTTCAGTTCCCCCCGCCAAGCCCGTATCCCGAATTCCTGCATCAGTGACAACCGGTAGCAATGCTTTACTGACATGCTTCGACATGGTCGGCTCCCCACCACCCACCTATAAGTGGTACAAAAACGGATCCCCCCTTCCTGACGATCCAAGCAAGTTCCCCAATTATAGGAACCTCACTTACAAGTTGAATCCTTTTAATGGGAACCTGGTGAGTGTTCGTCTACTTCTTGAAGAACATTATCAATACTAACAAGGTCAATTTTAGAAGGTAATTTGACAGCTTAATTGGATGAGTGTTAATTGATCCATTCACAAATGCACAAATGTTTCATGCATTCAGTGTTACAAATTGCTACATTGTGTTTTTTTTTTATAAAGATGAACAACAGTGATGTCTATAATTATTTATTTTTTGGTACTGCAACTTATTGTCAAGTACATTTAAATTTGTAAAATAAGTTGTTTTGTGTGTGTCTGATCAGGGGTTTCCGAGCGTGTCTAAGATGGATATCGGTTCATACTACTGTGAGGCTACTAATAGTGAAGGCACTCAGCGTGGTGATCAAATGCAGATGGATGTTCGTAAGTAACACTGTCATCAGCTACAGTAATTGGTACACAATGTCAGTAGTACAGGAATTCAAAAATGTTACAAATGTACAAAGTATATGAGCAGAAGTGTAAATACAAAGTGTTTTGTACTGCTCAGAATCCTGTAGACAGTGTTGCAACACTGTGGCACTTTACAAGGATACTTCCATCTTCTCACATTTGATCGGCGGTTCCTCCTCAAATTTTAGTGCAATACAAGTCAACAAATAAAAATCTTTTTCTCACCAGTTAAATTCCAGTCAGAACTGTAGAATCAGTAGCAACTTTCACAGTCAGAATTGTAGAATCAGTAGCAAATTCCACAGTCAGAACTGTACAATCAGTAGCAAGTTCAGTAGCATAATTTCTGCTCAGCGCTTTGGCTTTATACAAAGAGCAACATTTATATATAAATGTATAATAACCTTCTGCAGCTACTTAAACAACAGCGTACAATCAGCTGGAATTTGTATAGTATAGATTAGCCAGTCAGATAAAGAGGCTGTGCTGGCACATTTATTTTGTGGTATTGTGAATGAATAATACCGGTGGGCTAATAATTCCAAAATTAGATGTAATTAAAATGTTTGTTTTTGTTAGGTGATGTAAATGTTGGTGGCATTGTTGCTGGGGTTATTGTGGCTTTGCTGGCAGTAGGGTTGCTTCTGTTTGGACTCTGGTATGCCACTAAAAAGGGATATCTGCCAAGTAAGTTATGTATGATATATGTATGTGTATGCCTTAATGTATGATATATGTATGTGAGTGGGCGAACGGGAGAGGGAAAGGATTTACATTCTTTTTCCAAAGTTACTTGACTCATGTGACTTTTTGTCTTCTCCACAGAAATGTCTGAAAGGTAAGAGGTTTTGTTTTTTCAGAACACATTTATAGCACGTGGCTAAAGCTGCGAGGACACCCTATTTCCAATAAACTGGCTTGGCTTTTTTTATGTCTAAGGACCATATAATAAACATAATTTACATAATATATTATATAATACTTTAATGAAATTCTACGTTCTGTTCTACAGCAAGCCGAAAGCAGCTGTATATACACAGCCTAGAACAGATAATGTGGATGATGGGGATGTAAGTACGACTTGTCCTAAGTTAATGTGTCAGTGATATGAAATTGCTTTTATAAACATGTATAATAAGCTATAGAATTTATACTCCATTGTTGATTTTAAATGATATCAAAAATTATGCTGCAGACGTTTTGCTTTTTCTAATCATGCATTCTAGTTTACCAGCAGTGCATTGGTACTGGTAAAACCTTATATTTATAAAGTAACTATTTTGTGTGTGTCTATTTTAGGGGGAATTCAGACAGAAATCATCATTTGTGGTGTAGCCTTGTGCTGCTTTGAAGGAAATAGCAAGATTTCTTAGATCACATTTTTAATTTGGTAATAAGACTGATTATATCTGAATGTGCTTACAATATTTGAATGTGTTTTCCTACTTAGCCTACTACACTAAGGTGACCTAAAAGTATATCCAAATCTTTAAGCAGCCAGTGTAAATGTGTGCTCTAAACGTGCAGATTTGGTGCTCCAAATGTGCAGATTTGGTGTTCCAAATGTGCAGATTTGGTGTTCCAAATTGCAGACTTGGTATCTAAGTCTGTTAGACTAGTTAAATTTGTGAAAAAATAAGATCAGTAAGCTCAGTTTATTAGCAGCCCATTATTAATGAAATTTGTTGTGATTATTTGCTGTTTAGATGCCTGTAGAATAAGGTATGTGTGCCCCATTACTGTATTTTACATGACAATGCTGTGAAATTTAAAGCCACAGGGAAATGAAGATACTGCAAATGTTTCCCATTCAGGAAATAAATGCTCTTGATATGTTGTTTACTTCACTGATCATATTTTCATGATAGTGCTTTTGTGAGTGTTTTTTAACGTTTTGTATGCAATTTAAATGTAAATAACTTCTCTTTATATGGGATTTTAGATGGTTCAAATTCAAACTTCATTGACCACAGATGTCTAAATGCATTGCTCACGTGAGAACAAATTTAGGGTATTTTCTTGTTGTATTTTTAATGTGATCCTTTTCTTCCAATAAATAAAACTGCTGAAACCATGTTATTAAAAATCAGGTTGACGTTTTCCTCAGCAGGCCAAAATGAATTCTGCATTTGCAAAACTGAGCAAAATGCCCTTCAGTTTTCTGTGTATTTGTATCCTGTGGCATATTTGTTTGTTATACTTTAAACAGGGCTTACAGTCAAAGTTTGTAAACAACAAAAAGGTAATGCCACAAGCTGCTACATAGTTTTTAAAAGAAAGTTATAATATATGCATTGCCTCTGAACTGAACAATTCGACATTCTAGAAAATATTGCTTACGTTCATGCTTGTATAAATGGGCTTTCATCAATAGATGTATTTTGAGAGATTTTAATATTTCATTGATTTAAATGAACAGTTCTCTAATAAAAAATATTCTGAATGTGACCACAGGGAGACAGTATAAGACCGCTACAACTGTTGCACAGCTTTAAATGCTGGCGGAATTTACTTCCGTCTTTGTCGTTATTCCATAAAATTCAGTGTTACATGTAAATGATTCTACATGTATTTGGATTATTTGGCAGATGAACCCACGCCCTTTTGCACTGCTATCGCAATGCAATTCCAGTTGAGTTACACGTTCCCAAAATATTTTTGGCCGTATTTACTAATTTTATTGTAATGATTTTTCTGTTGCGATTTTTTTATATAGTTCAAGGTTCATATTGTAAAAACATTTTACAAAGAGGCATAGTTAGGAAAATAAAAGTGTAATAAACATAGCAGAAATAACAAGTCATTTGAATTAAAGTTGGCAGAATGTATGATTTCTAAAGCTTTTAAGGGTCTTTGTTCTATTTTGGCGATGTGCGACTCATTTTAAAAGCATTTATCCCGCATATATCACCCGCATTTTACCTGTGCGGTTACATAAGGGCGTTTATGTGAATGTGAGGGTCGGTGGTGATGTTTCAGACTGTACTGCCGTACCATTCGGGCGCATCTGCTCAACGTCACGTTTTAAAACTGCGACTTTAAGGCTAAGGGGCGGGGCCAGGCGAGCGCTGTTTTCTCATAGGCTGCTTCCACTTTCAGTCAAGCCCCATTCATAAATAAGTCATTTAGAGGAGGAACCAATGTAACAAGTATTGATAGATTTCGCTCGCGACGACACATTTGTTCCTATAAGTTCAGCCGCGAATGGACCATGCGAATAATATTTCTCCCGTTGCAAACGGCGAAAGCAACGGTGGCCGATACGTGGACCAAATGAGACTGACTTCCGATTGGCGAGCCCTTTCTCCAACTGTAATGACATGAGCGCTCCAGCAGGAAGCTGAAATCACATTCTGTTTAGAAACATTGTAGCCGAGACTTCTATTTGTCCGTCTGTAGGGACTAATGGAGAATTTATAAATCATAATTTACTGTAGATTGTGATGTTTGATTAGATGCGTTTCGGGTCCGTCCTTCTGGGCGCATCAAAAGTAATCGCTGTTCTGAAGCCAAATGGAAAGCTGAACCATGGCAGCAAAAGAGGATCTGTACGCCAAAGTCGCTCCACGGATGCAGCGGCAGAACCGGCCAGCGGCTGTCAAACATGGAAATAGTCTGGACGTGTTGCTGTCAATGGGCTTCCCCAAAACCAGGGCGTAAGTACCAGAGTTTGAGTTCTCCCATTACCCGTTAGACGAGTCACGGGTCTTGATCATCACGCAGCTGCAATTACAGCTGTAATTGTTACAAACACAAACACATGTGGCATTATCAAAACCCGGTTAATATGAAAATAATTAAAACATACACTGCAAGTTGCCTTGGTAATAATGGCGCCGATCTGGTTGTGTTATTGATTAACATCGCTATGTTGAAAATGGGTTCCAACGCTAAAGGGTTACTGAGTTTAAAGTTGTTTTTTCCTGTTGCGCCATTAAGCCATTTTTTAATTCGCTATACATGGTCTCGCTGTATCTGTCCAGCTCCGCTGGAGCCGTGTCATGTTCCGGTGCTGCCAGCGCTTCCTTGAGCTGGTGAGGTTGGCACCAGGCGCAAGGCACCGCTAAGAGGTCAGACCACCACGGTCTGTCGTACTGGCGTTGTGTCAGCGCATCCATGGCTGCTGTCTGCTATTTCAGAGTTACTTGGCGCTTACTGAACATGAACTGTGCGTTATACGTCTGTTAGTCAAGAAAAACAATATTTTAATATAATTTTAATATATATCATTTCTTTACACTGAAACATGTAACATAATACCACTCTTGGATACAGTGAGAATTTGTGCTTTGGGTAAATTCACCAGGGCTGAACATCTGTCCCTTCCATCACTTTTCTACTCTGTGGAGGACTATTGAAGAAAAGTAGCTCCAGCCAACCATGAAGGCAACATTAGGTTGCTGTCAGTGAGGAGCTAGATACTCATTCATCAAAATTACTGTTCATCACTGCCTCCTTTAACCACAGTCTTTCTCTCTCTCCTGTTTTCTCAGTCATATCTTTAATTTTAGCTCGGGCTTAATCCTGCAGTTTCCATAATCTGCATGGAATCCTCTGCTATTTTGTTTTATGGCTGAGATTGAGATTGTACAGACCAAAAGTTGCTGTTCAGATAATCCACCAAGGATGAAAGGGCAAGAAGTCTTTTGCTGTTTGATGGATTTTATCCAGTCTTAATAACTGGTTTTGATGCTGATCAAGGCTTTTGCCTATAGACATCACTGATGCATAGAGAATATTAAGCCGGACATCATCCTTGACATGGGAATTCTAAACATTTGGCCAAATATTTGTCATTTGCTGACATAGGAAGCAGTGGTATGCACTGTATTCTGGCCTTCTATGGTTAGTAGCTGTACTGTGGTCAACATTTGCAAGTAGTGCTCAAGTACAGGAAATTAGATACTATGTTTATATGTGGTGACATCTTATACATATTTTGTGGCGAGTGCCATACATAGGTTAAAGTATATTAAAACAATTAGCACATACAAAAGACATCATCATTTGATAATGCTAACGGAGCTAAATAAATGTAACATCTGTCATAATGTGGAGCACAATGTGCTCAACATGGCTGTATCAGGTGTTTGCAAGTACAATTCAATAATTCAACCTTTTCTTAAACTAACAGACAAGTTTTGGTAACAGTAGATACACATTTTTTAAAGGTGAGCAAAACCCAAGAAGTATTAGACCTGAATTATACCTGATTTCTTTTGCTTAAATTAATGGAGATAACTAGTTTAACTGTACGTCTTTTGGTCAGAGAAATACATTTTTAACTTGAGTTAGATACGATTCAACTAGAATCACATGGAGTCACATGAAATGTAATTTGTTATATTTGTTACATAGAATCACAATGCAACATTAAAACCACCTTGTCTGTATAGACAAATTGATACCGAGGTATGTTATGTAGGTAGTGAACTTTTTTTAAAATATGTAACAGCTTTACTGATATACAGCAGTAGATAAAAATCTACCGCGTATTCATGACCTCACACGAACAGTTAGCTTGTGTAAAATGTACACGCAATGCATTCTTCATGTATAGAGTTTCAGCAGAACAAGCTATGGACCAACATTTCTGCTGGACTAAGGGTCACTTTTATGCAGAATGTTTGTAAATTGTAAATATTTGTATGCATTAGATTATTTGTATCTATTGTAAATAATTCAGGAACCCTAATATAAAAATCACTTACTGGGGTCATTTTAAAGTAATTTGTTAAAGGCAGTTTTTTCACAACATACGCATGTCAACATCACTGAGATGATTTATTGTTTGGGATGAGGTAGAGGATTTGTACGAGTACAGACTCGTAATGGTTACAATATGTTACATTCATTCAGCATTACATTTATGCTGGTTCTTACATTTGGATAATTCAGGACCAAAAAATTCTGGAATGAAAAGTGTTGAAAGGCAACAACTCTGTTCTGACAGTTAATTGCTCAAACATGAGCCCCCAACAGACTTGCAGCTCTCCAGACACGAGCTGCCCAGCTGGAATTATCATTCAGAGTAAGAGACCAGGAAACATTCAATGAACAGCTGTTCAAGTAAATTGCTGCCCTGTCTCTTGTCAAGGTAAGAAAATTCAGCGCTTGTCAAGCATTCAGCAACATTAAAATCATTTTAATGTCAGCAGAAGTTGAAAATATTTAAGGCTGACAATGCCAAAAGTGATCAGGTGCATTTGTGTTGTGGCTTAATTATGTTGTGTTGTGGGTTTGTTCCATTATTTATTAATTATGTTGTGGTCTGTTTTCATTTTGTTGTGTCTTGATTTCATAATGTTGTGAACTTGGTTTGCTTTGAAAATTCGGGTACATTTGGGCCATTGTAGGAGTTCTATCAGTGGTCGTTACATTCCATTGATTCAACGTGAATAATTGGAATATAATGCTTGACAATGTCAAACATGTCAATGTCTCAATGTCTCTGTAGTGACACACACACATTACATAAATAATCACAATAAATACTCAATAAATACACAATAACGCACCATAAATGATATAATATAATGACACTTTTAGATATTACTATTGTTTATTTCTCTCAGTGATGCATAAAACAAGAAATGTTGAGGTTCTTCAGCTCACTTTGTTTGTAACTCATTTGAATTGAAATGATTTTCTTTTACGATAATGGAAGATGTTAAAGCAACAAATCCCTGAGATTAACAGCCACTGTTGCAGTGTAATATTGGATGTGTATTTTTTATGGGCTCTTGGTTAAGCGCTTGCTTTACTGTTATTCAGCCCCTGTACAAGACAAGAGATGTGACATTTGGTACTTACTGCCCAGATAGGTTGTTTACAGCACTTACTAAAGCATCAGGTTAACAGTTTGGAACTGGTGAGAGCAACTTTAGTGAGAACAAGACATGGTTCTGGTTCTAGTTCCAGACAAAATCAGTGGACAACCAAGTCCTATTGCATGCATACTTAGTGTGGTCCTAATGTTAGAGACCACTGGTGAAGATATGTAAAATATGTATTTTTCAAATAAAATGCAAAAAAAAAAAATTTCAATGATGTCAGTGAAAAGTTACTAATACTCTACTCATTTCTTAGTATATTTATATTCTTTATTTCTTAACACGCACTCCAGCGTCGACTCCTTGATATCTGACATGCACAAATTTGCTTATGTTTGATTTGTGATGTAGAAGTAGTGCACCATCTTAAAAATTCATTTTTGTTTTACAATTGTTACAATAAGTTTAATTTCATGTTTAAAAGTTAAACTTTAAACCACTGAATTGTTTTGTGTCAGAGTGTATTATAGACATGTCTAAGAAATAACATGAACCTGTTTGGATATCTCAATTGTCCGTCTGAAACCCTGTGAAGTCAGAAATGTATTTGTTACACTGCCTGTGTTCAGTTTTTCAGATACGTTTGGGTCTGTTGACTCAACTGTGTTCTAGCTACATGAGTGCACTTTTGGAAACCTCACTCTTTTTGGAAGTTTCTGTGTGAAACACTTATCAGCAGGCTGTCAGAATGTGTGTGTGTTAAGGTCAGTTTGAGGGGGAAGCTCTTATAAACAGGGTGGAAACAGTGATGTTTCTGTGTCCCGGCTGCTTAGGGACTCTTTCCAGTTTCGCCTGATGATGCAGGAGTTGCACAAATTTTCCGCTAGAGAAAGGCAGATGGAGACTAGAGAATGAGTATGAAGCATGAGTTTTGAAAGGAGAGTGTGAGTCTGTCTTGAGGTGGAAACATTCAAAGTATACAACAACATTACTACTTCAAAAGCTGCTTTGTGTTTGAAAAAGTTAATGCCAGTCTAAGGTTTCTTAAAGGGACGGTTCACCCGAAAATAAAGCGTTTGTGATTGTTGTTTTTCATCCTTCTGTCAATCAAAACACCTATGACTTTCAATACAATTTAAAAAAATCTTCACACAGCTCTTTTCAAGGACACTTTGTGTTGAATTGGGAAATTTGTAGAAATATTATTTATTTATTTATTTATTGCTCCAGAAAAACACTAATATGAGTAATGAACACTAATATGAACATTATGTGGGTGAGTAAATAAAGACCGAATTTTCGTTTGCGGATGTTAAAGTTGGGGATGTTAAAGTAAACTGTAATTAAGTGTAATTATCTTTAAGAAAATGATCATAATTAAAAACAAATACATGTGTGGGTTCACTTGGATACAAAAAAATATATTTTGATGTGTTCTATATAATAATTAGAGGGCGTGTGTGTGAATTACAGGCCATGTAAGAATTAAAGCCTGTGTTTATATGTTCTGGGTTAGGCCATATGTTTGTGTGCACATGTTTATATATGAGACATATTCAGGCTTTCCTTCACCTGTTGGGTGTGTTGATGTATTTGTGTCTCTTCTCATTTTTGCATTCTGTCACAATAATCTCTGTGAACTGGCATGAATCTCCTAGTAATGAAGATGATCTTTGTTATACTGTATTAACATATGTTCATGAAATGGTCTTACAATATTCAATATTCCGTAATAATGACTTTGACTCAAAGACTCTTAATCACAACAGAGCCTGTGCTTTGTGTCTGTGGATTCATCACATGATGAGCTTCTCTCAGAGGAAATATGAGAAGTAGGATGTCTGTGATGGTGTATCTAGAGGCTTGAGGTCTAAAATGTCAAACCCTGGTCCCACACAATTCTTCCTAACAACTGACAGTTGGATATCCAATAAAAATCAGCTTTATAATGTAACAGATTTAACATCCATGCTGAGAACGGTGATATGCAAATGAGCTAGAGAGAAGAGTTTCAGACACGTTCAGTTATTTACAGATTCTGTAGAAATGTAAAATATTTAATAAAATATGCTTTTGATATGCTTGCAGTTGTTTCTCATAGACACCAGTGAAATTAAATGACAACGCAATAGAAAGATTGTTGAAGTCTGTCATTTCCAGTGTCTCCCCTGCTGTTTCAGAACAGATTACACTGATATCATGCCATCAAAATCTAGAGATTTGAATATAAGATCAAACATTATCAGATTTTTAGACCAGATTATTACTATGTATTCTATAGTCATTTGTTGCACTTTGTGTAATTGTGTAATTTGTTTCTGTGGTTGTTTCTTCTAAGGAATCATCTATGAAAGACATTTCACCAAGCAATAAAATGTACAGTGTGATCGTCTTTAGCTTCCGTTACCTTTAGTTATTTTTACCCGAGATGCGTATCTTTAAACGTCCATTTTAGTTTTTCATGGTTGTCATGGTTGGTTACTTAACTTAGGTATAGATTTAGTTAAATAGACTTGCTGTTTAGTTCATATGGATTAATGATGAGTTTAGAAAACCTGAGGAACGCTCACTGATCACGTGCTTTGCACTGTAACAGCAAATTTAATGGAGTTTCTAAAGTTACATTTAAAACTCCTATTTTAAATATAAAGGAAATTGTTACTTAGCAAATGTACCAGAAATGTGCTTAAGAAGATACATTCAAACACGCACAAGCAGAACTCCTACACTCGCAGACTCCTTGTAGACTCACAGCTTAAGAGTTTGTCCGCTAAGAGGAAGTGCCTCATTTCAGGAAGTGGTTTGTGACCTTTAGAGAGCGCCGTGGCTGCTGGGACATAAAGGAACCCATATGTGCTGAGACACAGAGACGCGGGGGAGGAAAGACACATGCACGCACAAAACTTCAAATATAGTGAGGAACACACAAAGACATATGTTCATAATCTAAAATACCATGGCGGGGTTCACAGAAGTAGAATCAAAAGAGCAAGTGGTGCATGCAGATACACATATATACAGCCTCCCTTTGTAGTCTCAATACATATGAACCCCACTCCTATATCTGTACTGAATTCTGTGTGTGAAGTCAGGTGAGCGTGTGTGTTGGGTCAGGCAATATAACTAACACAGATGTATTTCAATATTTGCCTGTATTTTGGCCTTATTTAGTATATATCTAAATATCTATATATTTGTCTCTAAAATGACTTTTAAAAGCTCATCTTTTATTTATATTTTCACCTAATATTTATTTTTACTATGTTGTTATTATTTAAACATGTTAATACATGAAACACAGGGAATCGTAATACAGGGAAACTTTATTAAACTTATTAATTAAAATGGATTGATTCATTTGAGTCAAACTTACCAGTTTTTAAACCCACTGTTGCTGCTGAAGATTAAATCAGAGATATCATCAGTCTGAACACTCATATTAGCAAGTCACAACACAAGGAAGGAACATGAAAAGTCAGTTGACATGATCTTTAGAAAACTAAGTGGCTGTCAAATAAATACAACTAATAAGAATTTTTACAATTATTAAAAATGTATACATTGTATGCCCTTTAAACATTGTAGCTTCAAGAACCCTTTTCAGCTTTTTAATTACTCAAACCAAATTGCCATTTTTTAGGAACTCTGGTATTTAGTAGAAACAATGGTTACCATGGTAACATTTTTGTAAGGGTGCTTATGATAAGCATTAGAATACTAGTATTGTGTCATGGCATGATTAGGCATTTGTTTAGGAATGAATGAGAGGAAGCATTTAGATTTTCACCGTTCCTGTGAGATGTTTCATTGCTGGAGGATCTTTTCCTTTAGCCTGTCTCCTCCGGCTGTGAATAAACTAATGCTAAATAAACCATTAATTAATAAAGGGTGAGAAATAAATTAATGTTACTGGGAAGTAATTTAGCTTTAACAACTCTCTGTCTCTCGCTGGGCACCGTAGTAATGTAGAACTGTTGTCAGGGTTACCTGCTTTCTGAATGTAAGACTTACAAATGGCTGTTGTCAGAGATACTAAATACTAAACCACCATCTACCACCAATATATAACTGAAAATTGTTGTAATGATGAAAGTGCACAAGTACATGACTGTGAAGACTTTCATTCGTTTAGGTCATTAAAATATACTCTATTAGGTAAAATATACTCTAAATATATACTCTAGTACTGAATAATTGCTATATTGATGAACCATGATATTTGTGTAATATTCAGGTACTTTAAACAATACCATAGTTTTGCCGTGGTACTTTTTGATGTTTCTTCATTAGTAGCATGTTTGTCTTCACAGCATCATGAAATGCAATAATTTCGGCAATTGTGGAAATTCACTTGTGTTTTGTGATGCAACCAACTAAAGCTTATCCTTTCTGTTAAACCCCTCTGATTATATTTGAGCCTAACTGAACATCGAATCTGAGAAAATGAGATTGAAAATCTACAGGATGGGCTATGATGGAAGACGCAGTAGTGAGATCGCGAGCATGTAATCTTTCTGTTATGACCTTTTAAAATGGCACAAATTGTTGTTTAATGCTCAAGCACAATGAATCATGTTTTAGTCATAGCACACACACATTTTATCTTGAAAAGTATCTACCTCATACTTGTCAATTTATTACCAATATTGATTTAAATTTGCTTGTTTGCATTTTCAAACACAAGTTATACTCTTATAGGTATCACACCGGCAGTGTGTTTTATAGTGTTGTTGTCAGACAAATAAAGCCCAGTTTTAGTTTATGTTATGATTGTGTCTCTTTATATGCCTTGTTGTTTTGTCTCTTTTCTGTCTTAAACAGTGTCACCATCTGCCCGTCTACTGCACCCTAACCAAGTGAGAACTCACACACAAAAGCTGTCTTTCCTCTAGTTTTAACATAATAAGCTGTTAACTACTGGGGAAGAAAATGAGAATATGAAAAGATCTTTACTGCCAGACAGCCCCGTTACTTACAGAGGCAGAAGGGCTTTTTGTCACAGGATAACAATTGTGCATGAGGATACGTGCGCTGAGAGAGCAGAACAATCAGAGACATCACACTGCATTTCACTCTCTGTGTTCTTTCCTCTCATTTTCTCTGTGTGGGATGGAGAAGAAATAAAGACAAAAGAAGTGAAAGAGAGAGAGGGTGTGATAGTAAGACAGTGTAACAGAGTCCAAAATGAAAGGGATGAAAAATGAAAACTCTGTCATAATTTACACAAGCTCATTCGTTTCAGACCTAAATGACTTTATTCTGTGAAACACAAAAGCAGAAATTTGTTTACCCTTTTCCGTACAATAATAATGTATTGGAACTTTCAAATTTCAAGCTTCAGAAAGTCACGGAACACTTACCAAGTAACAAATGCAAAATTAATTTTGGTAAGTAAAACAGAGTTGGCGAGTGAGTTCCTAGAATTAGCCAACATTAGTCAGCGTTAGTAAATGCTGAAATGCATTCAGTATTTAATATTAAAGTGTTCCTGTAGCTGAATGCATAGAGCTCTGCGTTAGCAGTGCAAAGGTTGTGAGTTTGATTCCCAGAAAACACACTTAATGATAAAGTATATAGCTTCAATGCACTGTAACTGCATCTGCTTAAGTCGCAAGAGCATTTGCTAAATGTCTAACTGTAATTATCACATTGCACTGAGGATGAGTTTATACATATATTCTGTATGGATGTGTGTGTGTCATGTTATGTTGTACTGAATGGGGATACATGCTAGGTTACTCCTCTGTAAACAGGAAGTGATTATTTCCCCATAGAGATTTTGGAGACCGCAACAAAGGAGAGAGAAAATCTGCACGAAATTAGCAGAAATATACTGACTTAGGCTGAGATTTTCTATTAGAACTTTTGAACTCCAACTCTGAGCCAAATATTATAAGGGTTAATTAAAAACAGACAAACGTGAAAAAAGTCTCGATGAGAGTGTATTTTGTTTATATATTTGATGACTTGCATTCAGCCAAACCCACACACAAAAGCACATGCAGACAAATGTATTCCCTGAATCAGCCTCCTCATCCCTCTGAAATACTGCACAGGAAATACAGATTATAAATAAATCATTGAGTTCCTGCCTGAAGCACTGACCAGAGGGAAGGGAGGAGGAGATGGCCAGTAACACAATACAACACACACACACACATTAATAATCTTACAAGTAAAGCACTTTGGAGTGTGTTGCCTGCTGTCCTATGTGTCTGTATTTGTTTCTATGTGAGCCCAGATGTAGAATGATATTCTGTTCTTCTACATGTGTTACGCATGTGTCACTGTAGGTGTACACAGGGCCGAACAATTACCCCTGCTGTTTAGCGTGCGGTCTGTATAGAAGGCCACGTGAGCTGGTGTTTCTAATCCACCCGTGTGTGTTTTAGTGAATGTATACATGCTGGTTCTCCTGGCTGGGCCTGGTTTCTCTCGAGGTTTTTGTCTCCTTTTGGAGTTTTTTCCTCGCCACCGTTGGCTGCAGCTCCTCTGCCCTTGTACTGCCCATCAGGAGGCTGCTGTCATCAGCTTTAATTCTGCACTTATTAATAATATTTTCATACTATCTGTTCGTGCCCCATATATGACCGTATAGTCTGCATAATATATTCCCTGGGTTTCTACTCCTTTGTTTTCTCTGTGTGTGTCTGTGTGTGTGTCTGTCTGTGTACTCTGCTTTGAAGATATCATTCATGTACAGCTGCTTGGAAACAATGAAAATTTGTAAAAAGCGCTATATAAATAAAGTTGACTTGACTTACATGCTGAAAGTTTAACAGTGTGGGTGGAGTGTTGAGTTTCGGGTGTAATGAAGTCTTGAGAAAACGCAACCATGCAGTTTGTTTCCAGCCAACCTGCAATGCTTCTTTTAAAAACCGGGGTGAACCCCTTTGAGTAATGTGGGTTTATAGGTGACGTTTGGTGCTCTGTGTTGTTCTTCAGGCCAAGCTTGGTAGGTTTAGGAATACACATCCTGTACAAAAGCTTCTGTTGTAGAGCTTTTATACAGCAGACCTTTTGTTGTTAACTGGTAGACAGGTTCCTGCCTGGCAGGATGAATTTTTGGTCAATTTTAATTTCTGAATGACACATTTGTGTATGCGCATGTCTACACAGGCATCTGAGCTGAATCATGCATTTATGAAAGACTGAATATGTGTCTGACTATGTTTAGATGCCATAAATCAAACCATATGTTGAGTGTGCCGTGTTCACAGTTCGCTACATGCATACTTTAAACACAGTGTGGCACTTTGTAGATAATTACATTTTTACATGTTTTAAGTATACATGAAGTATACAAGTATACATACACTAGAGTTATATCCATTAAGCTTGTGTCTTTTACTTGCATCTTTATTTTTGGGAGGTAACAGTGTATGGTTGTTTACTTGAACATATGGCTGTGCATCATAGGCTTCCCCAACCCAGCATGCATTGTGGCTGTGGGTCCTGAGGGTTAGTTGGCAGAATGACCATTTTCTCTTGGAAGGCAACTAAATGCAGTGTATTTGAGTGGTTTGCTAGAATGTTTACTGAATTTACACTAGTGTTGATTGAATGTGTAAATGTTACACATATTCTTTATTCAACTCAAATGCGTTATTGCTGTGATATGCTGTAAAAAGGTGAAAGACTGGTTTGGTTCTGTATCTGTTTTCGTTTCGTTTCGCTTTGCATTGTTTATTGTTCACACTGGCACATTGTCAGATGTGAAATGGGGACCGCTGATCACCAGAGGTTTCCTGTCAACAATCTGCATAATTTCCCTCATCTCTGCGGTGTGGCTTCTCAGTTCTTGTGTCTCGTCATTTTCTCGAGGTATAAGCAGCGGTATAAATTTATGCTAAAATATTGCTTGATTCATTATTATTGTTGCCTCTGTTGGTCATACGATAGATTTCAAAAAGTGCACCCAAAAATTCTGCCATTATTTACTCACTCTTGTGTTGCTCCAAACCTTTTTGATGTTTATTTCTTGCACAAAACACAAAGGGATATAGTTCTGAACTTTTCCATACATGGAAAGTAAATGGTGACCAAGGCCGTCCCTGTTTTTTACTTTCTTTTAAGGATGAACTGCTACAGTAAGTAACTTTGTTGGTTAAAAATGAACAATAATCAGTTATTGTGCATGTGCATAACAGATTAATGTTCAAAATGGTCTCCTTATCCTGATCTGCAATGTCAAGTTTATAATAATAATCACTATAATTTCACTATGGGGTCTGATGTCGCTAAAAATGTCACTTTGACTTCATTCATCTGCGTGGTTATGTCATGTCTGTAAACAGAAAGAAGAAATCCCACTTGCTACATTGCATGTCTGGGTGCTGAGTATGGTGGAGCGTTTGTAGCTTGTTCTATTAGCAATTGCTTAGAATTAAACTAAGGTTAACTTCGCAACTTGCGATTTTATGTTTTTAAACATAGATGAGAGGCTAAAATTTATGAATTGCAGTTCTCACTGATCTGTTACATTCATATTTAGGCATTTAGCAGACGTTTTTATCAAAAACGACTTACAAGGTGAGGAAAACAATGAAGCGATTAATCATAAGGAGCCAATAGCATCAGCTATACACAGTTACAGTTACCAAGATTACAACATTTCAATATTTCTGTACTTTATAGTAGAAATTGAATGTCCATAGTCACACGAGGTTGAATGTGTCGTGTAGGAGTAACTGCATTTCCACTGATTGCTCATTGCTGATCAGCAGATCATATCAGTCATGATAAAAGGTGTTATTCCTCCCTGTCAGTTATTTCAGTTGTGTCTCTCACCGTCAAACCTCGAGCTGTATTTTCAGTTTTTCCGTGAGTGTCAAACAGATTCACTGTGCACAACACCTCGCTTCCCTGGAAAGTGTGTGATTTTTAGAGTTTCATAAAAAGACACTAATTAGATAACGTAATTTAATCAGCTTAGGAAGTAAAGCCTTTGAGATGTCAGCTGACACACAAGGAAATGGCAGAGTGAGCTTAGCCTGACCTTTTATTGAATTATGTGTAGTTCCACAGTATAGATGTAAGCAGAGGGGAAATATCATCCTACACATGAGAAGATTATGTGCAATTATCTGTACCGAGTATGAATGTACTCGTGCGCTAACTGTGAATGTATTAGTGGCGGCCTCACAAAAGTGCATGTGACCTAATTTATTGTACCATATGTGTCAGATTGCATTTAATTACACCTTTCAGTTCTGTATGGTGAAAAGAAGAATAGAAGAGAACTAGAGAGAGATAGAGAGAGATAAAGAAAGAGAGAGACAGGGCAGAGTGTGGGCAGTGTTTTATGAACTGAGAGAGATAACACTCATTTCCTTTCTCATCACCGTTTCACAAAACCACAGACCAAATGAAGCTACTTTTCCACTACAATCTTTTTAACCCAGACACCTGCTAAATGAGTCAGACTTTGTGAACTCACTGGAGTGTCGACCATTTGTGAGACGCATGGTGAAATTAAGGGGCTGAATTTGTGACATTTTGCACCTACTCAAAATATAATGTATATTAAGACTAGATGGTTAAAGGTATGTAGATATAAGTATATTGTTATCTTATATGATCTCAATTTTGTTATATATTATGATATTTTATATACGGCTTGCAAATACAAATGAATTTTCTGGGACAATAGTCAGGTATACAGTTTAATGGTCAATTTTCAATAATATCTGACTACAGGAAGCCATGATTGACCAATCAGAATTAAATATATGTCAAAGTACTGGATAATTCTCTTTAATGTGTTATATATTATTGTTTATGTGATTGTATGTAGCGGTTTCCTGTTCAATTGTTTTGTATTTACTGTACTAGCAATGTTCCTGTTTGAGCTCAAGCTCGTACAATGTCGTATCACATACAAAATGTGAGCAGCATGTGTCTGAGGAGGTCTGAAGCAAGCTCCTCTCATTGGTGGATTTGACTCACTTGACCTTCTTCAAACTTATCTGGAGAAGCAAGCTCTTTAATATTCATAAATGCTAGTAAACAAAAGATGATGCAGCTCAGATTTGCCTTCCCGGTATTGCTCTGGGGAAAGCAGGGTTATCATAAAGTTTGTTGTGATGTGATGAATGATAAATAAGGTTTCACATAAAGACACAGAAACAATATAGAAGCATCTGAGTGATCTGATGTTTAGATCTCTGAGCTAATTCCTCAGCGCTAATGTACTGATAAACATCCTCCGGAAAGAGGTCATTGATTTTGTGACCAGTACAGCAATTCAGCTGATCTCTCTCTCTCTCTCTCTCTCTCTCTCTCACTCTCTCTTCCTCTCTCTGTCTTTTCTGTTATAGACTAAAAGCTCTGGTTTCGACTGGGGGCAGAAACGTACAAGCCGCCTGTGACTGGTAAGTATGCACTCAAACACACGCTTCGTGACCCATAGCTTTGACAGCGGTTCATTCCAGTTGAACCACATTAAACTGCCAATGCTAATTGGATTTTGACATGATAATATGATACATTTTAAAGCCACATGCACATGCTGGAAATAAAAATATTTAAATGCCCCATGTTCCCAGATGAAAGGTTGAGTTTTGTGGTTGTGCGCTGGCTAGTATGCTCTTAAATGCTGAAAATATTAACCATGAGGAGGTACATGCATTTAGTTATTTCTTTTCTGGTAAAACAATCTAAAAATATTGATGACTCATCTTGCACTATATACATTTTTGTCCAATCATATGTGCTCTATAATCAAATATCCCTCCCCCAAATGCCACACTTAACTAGCACATAACAAATAATTGTAATTCTATTCTAATTCTGATCTTTTCGTATGTTCCATTCAGACATAGATTCAAAAGCAAATATTTTAAAACAGGAAAGAGCATTTGTCAAACAATATCAGAGGGTGTTTTAGGGTTTATATGTAATGTTTCATTCTCAATTAGCAAGATATGTACCGTTAATGGTTCACCGCTGCCCTCTGCTGGGCAAACATTTTCCATTCCGGTTTCCTGTTCCATTACCAGTTTCCTATTTCATTTGATTTGTTAAGTTGTTTCTTAATATTTGGCCCTAATATTTTGTATAACTCATTAGCCTTGGACTCAGCACATACTGGACCTCACACCTTCATAGCTTTTTGCAAAGTATAACTAAAATGACTACGCCTGTTTTTGCAGGTTGTTCTCTCATGTAGATGATCCGTTCCTGGATGATCCGTTACCCAGAGAGTACGTGCTGTACCTGAAACCCAGCGGCCCTCTGCTCAACCAGCTCTCCAACTTCTGGCAACAGAGTCGCATCACCTGTGGCAAGAACAAAGCTCACAACATCTTCCCACACATAACCCTCTGCCAGTTCTTCATGGTCAGAACGCTTCATCAACACATCCATCTGTATATGTCTGAATACACACTTTATTAGTGTTGTTATGTTTAATGCCACTTTTTGATTGCATTAAGACAATATCATAATGAAGTTTAATGTGTGTTTAAAAAGAAAATTGTAGAAGGATGTCATGCGTTGCTATTATTTTGGTTATAGAACACAAAAATTGATTTGTGGAAGTTTTCCAAAAAAGCTTGTGTCATAAAATATCAGTTCATAACATTCATGTTTGAGAATCTCTCTCTCTCTCTTTCTCTCTCTCTCTCTCACTGTAGTGTGCAGACAGTAAGGTAGATGCCCTCTGTGAAGCTCTGCAGACAGTGGTGGGTCAGTGGAAGGGTCGTTTTCCCTCCCCTGTCCCCCTTGAGTTCTACTCATCCTCTAACTTCATTGGTCTCTTCGTGGAGGAGAAGGTGGCTGAGGTGATCAAGAGCTTTGCTGCAGACTTCGCCAGTGAGGCAGTTTCTAAAGCCGGTGAGTGTATGAATGAGTTTGTATTATGTGTTTGTTTATCTTAGGGGTTTGTTGTTATAACTAATGATGAAACAATAAAGCCATTTTCTTATGTTTTTACCTTCTCTGTTTCTTTCTACCTTAATATCTTCCTTTCTGCCATTTTCAATTCACTTTTTAATTTCAGTTGAAGTGTTTTTTAATGGCATGAAAATAGCTTTTTTTGCATTTGTGTTGCTAATGTGTTTGCAGCACAGCTGCGTGCAATGAGATATTGTGCAATCTAAAGTATTTAAAATCCTTTCTCTCTCTCTCTGTCTCTCTCACTGTCTCTCCCCAGATGTTCATGTGGAGCCCCATAAGAAACAGCTCCATGTAACTCTGGCTTACCACTTCCAATCCAATCATCATGCATCATTAGAGAAACTTGCCAAAGGTGTCGACATAAGCCTCTGCTGTGATTGGCAGGCTGTACTCTTTTCACGGGACATCCGATTTGCCAATCACGAGGTAGTGCAAATAATGACATCCTCAGTTTTTTGTTAACATCTTAATGGTCATAACCTCTAAAGTTGTTGTGATAGAGCTTGTGATCCTACTTTGGCCTGTCATGTACTTATTTTAGTTACTCAATGTATTTCAGACTGAAACCATGTTATGGGTGGCTACCTGGTTTTGTGATTGCTAAATATCTTTAATTAAAAGTGTTTTTGGTAATGCTAAAGCAATATTAGAGAAGCAGGTTAAGGTTATCATGTATTAATCTCTCTGTCTCTTTCAGACCCTGCGGGTGATGTACCCTTATGTGCCTCAGAATGATGACGAACTGGAGCTGGTGCCTGGTGACTTCATCTTCATGTCATCTTTAGAACAGGCCACTGCCAGTGAGGGCTGGGTCTATGGGACCTCCATGAGCACAGGCTTATCTGGACTACTGCCGGAAAATTACGTCAACCGGGCAGATGAGTGTGACACTTGGGTCTTTCATGGGTAAGATGGATCATAAGGGAAGACTCCCATGGTACTAATAGTATGGTATGCTGGAATTAAAGGCAACAACAGACCAATTACCTCTGTATTAGCTTTCTATACCATATTCATTTCATATTTATTTTTACAGGTCTTTCTCGTTCCTTAATGGGACCCCACCGACCAATAGCAGGGGTGCAATGGGTGGGATGTTTCTTGACACACACTTAGACGGTCGTCTCCTTGACGACCCCATCTCAATAGATGCATCCGGTCTTAGTGTGATATGTCAGCCTATGCAGGTAAAGTAGTGTCTTTTATCTTGTGTTGATTAGACAGATTTTTTTTTTAAGGAAATATGTACCCTAAAATAAAAATTTTGTCATTATTTACTCACACACTCCTGTCCCAAAATTCCAAAAGCTTTTCTGGAATGACATGGTGAATAAAAAAGGAGGGAATATGCATGTTTGGGTTGAACTGTTCCATTTATGGTTATTAAATGTCTAATGAATGGTGATGTCTTGTTTAAACTTTTGGTCTGTTTTAGGTCCTACGACCCAATCAGTCTCAAATGCCTAAGAGGACGCTGTTTGTGTGTCGTCATGGTGAGAGAATGGACGTAGTGTTTGGGAAACACTGGATCAATCAGTGCTTTGATGCCAAAGGTCCAAGTTCAGATTTCCAGATCTTTTAGCTTCACTGGCTCTTCTGTTTTCTAGATGCATCTGTACTGAAAGCTGTTCTTCGTAAATTGATGTTCATTTTATGGCTGTATACTCAGTTGCGTATGCTTGCTGTGTTCTGAGCAGGTCGGTATGTGCGGTCTAACCTCAATATGCCAGCCAGTCTCCCAGCGAGGAGTGGAGGCTACAGGGACTATGATAAGGACTGCCCAATAACTGTGTTTGGATCCACACAGGCCCGTCTAGTTGGTCAGTCCCTCGTCACTTCTAAATACCCATTAAGAGCAAGATCACATGACTTTCTTTTTTATATGATCCTCAGAAAGACAAACCAATAATGTTGTGTGCATTTTCACATGTTTGAAAGTTATTGTAGTTATTGTAATTATTGTAGTGACTTAAACACTCACCATTAAGCCACATCACATTCTTAGAACATTCTCTAAAAGCTCTCTCATCGTTATCTTAAACATTCTTGCATTAATGTTAGGAGAACATTTTGTAATGTTAAATAACATGTATATCGAAAAACATTAGTCTTAAGTAGTGAGTGGAATTTTTAAAAAATGTTACATAAATTAAAGTTTTTTTTTAAAACCAAGCAATAATGTTAATACAATGTTACAAAACTGTACATTTTAAACATTCCTTGAACTTTCAAAATAATTTTTTTTTTATGTATTCGTTACCTAATAGAAATGTTACGGAAACATTCTTAAAACCTAAAATTGTTAGCCGTTATGGTGCTGCTGGCTGGCAGCTTTATAACATGTGATTCGAAAATAGATTAATTTTAGAGTTATATGACTGTACAAACACGATTCAAGCAATAATTGTTTCAGTTCACATTTTACAGGTTCCCATTAAACATTATTCGAGACCAACACGGAATCTAAGAGAACTGATTTAAAAAAGAAAATATAAAATGCAAAGCAATGACTCCCACAATGATCATTATTGCAATTCTGTTTGGTGTCACTAGTGCTACAAAAACAACACACTTCACTTTTACATTTCTTTTATCTAAAGCATCAGTTTAATTTGTGTTTATATTTGATTGTTTTGTAGGTGAGGCCCTGCTGGAAAGCCACACAGTGATAGACTTTGTATATTGTTCTCCATCCCTGCGCTGCGTGCAAACAGCTTATAATATCCTCAGAGGTATAACTGCACCTTCATCTTTCTTTCATATTTCCTTTGTCCCCTCATGAATCAGATGTTGTGCTGTTAAGTATGTATTGTGAGGCACGGAAGGAACGTTATCAGTATCATTTCACAGGATCTGTGCCAATTTCCACCCTTAAAGCCTTTTTTTATATATGTCTCAGGTCTTCAACAAGATGGGAAGACCAAGATTAGAGTTGAGCCAGGTCTGTTTGAGTGGACTAAATGGGTATCGGGAACCTCATTACCTTCCTGGATCCCTCCTGGCGATCTGGCAGCTGCTAACCTTAGTGTAGACACAACGTACAGGTGCTTATACATAATCATTATATGATGATGCACCTTGTATGTATTTTATTACTCCTTATCGCAGTATACACCCATTTATGCTACACTTTATATTACAGTGTCGCTTATAGAGAGTGTTATTTGGTATACATTTCAAGTAATGCATTTGGAAGTCGCACATTAGCAGTTTTAATAGGATGAATGTTTCACGGCTCCATCTGGTTTCATAAATCAGTTCCTTTTCAGAACCTGAATTATTCTCAAGTTGCCTTGTTCCCTTCCAGACCTCATATACCCGTCAGTAAACTGGGCGTGTCTGAGTCCTACGAAACTTACATCAGTCGCAGCTTCCAAGTCACACGTGAGATACTGTCAGAGTGCAATAATTTGGGTGGGTCTTGATTTCGTGTTTTTTATATAGCAATCTGAATGTATGGTGTTAAATGAAGCTTTAAGCTCACCTGGTTGCTATGGTTTCCTACAAACAGGAAATACAGTGTTGATTGTGGCTCACGCTTCCTCTTTGGAGGCCTGTACCAGGCAGATACAAGGACTCACCCCACAAAACTCTAAAGACTTTGTGCAAGTGGTCAGAAAGGTCGGTTCTCTTGTGTGCTTTTACATATTATATCTATGAATAGTTTGGAATGTGAACGCATCGTCTTCTTCCTGTCTCTCTCGCAGATACCTTACTTAGGCTTTTGTGCCTGTGAGGAGATGGGTGAGACGGGTGTCTGGCAGCTCGTGGACCCGCCCATCCTGCCGCTCACCCACGGACCCAATCATAGCTTTAACTGGAGGGAAACGCTGCTGCAGGATTGAAATGCGCTGCAACTTCACTGTCGTTGCTCTTCCTCCAAAGGCAAAGGAGATGTGCTTTGTGGTACACCTTTCATCCTGGACTTGCATCATAGCACTACTACAGGCTCATGCTTCCATAGCCAAGTTCTTGCAATTCTGCAGTACACATCTTCTTGACTCCTGGTCTTAATATATATCTGAGCAGTAATGTTTGCTATTAACATTCCCCTAATGTGCTCAAGGGTCAAGGGTAAAAGGTCAAAGTTTTTCTCTGCAAACACATCTAAAACATGACACCTTCAGACATAGACCATGTGTCTTCACACAGGCTGTCAAGACACAGAGTATATGTCGATTGCGGTGAAATGATGAGTCATCATCCAACGCTTTCCGAATGGATGCCACTGGACTCGGGTCTTCCCACCCTTTGCAAACTCCAATTTACTAGACTCTGTAGGAAAACTTCTTCCTAATACACTGTGAAAAAAGACATGCACAACCTTTTGCAGTAAGATTTTCCAATTACATCTCCCTTCAGACCTGCTACGAGCCCGCAAACCAGTTTCCTTAAAGCACAAGAGAAGAATCTGGCAATCAGACAGACTTAAACAAAGCAGCTTTAAAGTAGTGTAGAAACAGATTCGGGGGGCAGTACATTCGTCCTGTGCCTTGCTAACGTGCTGCTGCAATTTAACACATTGCAAATATAGGATATTTTGGGAAAACTATTACTTAGAGCTTAGAGACGGTAATTAAAGATCACAAATGCTGTCAGTCATTTTTGCATGTAGGGTTGCTTTTGCAAGATTGGAGTATATACCCTGTAAGGTATCATCAAACTTTTGAAGACAGTGTCACAAATGGTTTCCATGTGTTAAAAGCAGTAGATTGAATAACGTTACGTGCAGCTGTTACAAGCAGGAACGCATTTCTGTGGGCGAGTGTGGTGAGCTTTACTTTCTGAGCACTTGAAAATCAAACCAAACAGGAAAGGATGCTTCAACAATGTAAAGAATTGTATATTAATGCATAACATGTCTGTATATAGTAAGTACAGTAAAAATCATTTGATGTGTTTCACCCTTAAATGGAAAATTTATAATTGCATTTATTTATGTACTCCTAAGATAGTTGTAAAGATAATATGTTGGTGCTTGAGATTATTTCCTGTTATATTATTTTCAGTTATTGAAATTTAGCCATAGCAAATGACTATATAGATCTCTATATAATGCAGTGTTTCTCTCCAGTCCAGGCACTTCCGTACGCATATCTGTTACTGATACTGTATATGTCATCTGTATTTCCTGATCTTCTGTTTTAGCCCACCAATCATCTGCCGTTTGATGATAAGGTGAAGGCATACCTAATGATGTGTGCAATACAATGCATATTAAGAGATACGTTTTTTTATTATTTGTCACAGTGTGCTGATCCATTGCATTTACTTATTAAGATTAAAAGGTCAAAATTGGCTTAAAAAGGCTGGACCAAATGTGCCACGGGTGTAGGAAAAGCTTAATATTTTGTATTTGTTGATCTTTTGCTAAAATGATTCCTGTCGTTGAAAATCGTTGGGAACAATTCAAACTTTTTAGTATCCATTGAGTTTTAAGGAAATCCGGCAGTTTCATAACCTTCCTTTTTACCTTCTCAAGCTTCCCAATAACGAATTTGGGCGAGACATCTCAGCACAGATGACTTTAAGAAGACTTATGAAGATTCTTAACTAGCCATATTTGAAGTTTAGCTTTTTGAAACCCGGTGTGAGTGAATGTTTGTGTGTCGGCGTGGTTAAATATTTATGTGTCAGATGAGGAAAATGCTAATCATTACCCTATTAAATTAAACCATTCTCTACCATACAACATGTCTACCATGAAAAAATCAGTTCTTCCAATAATGGCAACACACAGTTACTCCATCATGTGTAACTGCATGTTTACCAACGGATAAACACATCCAGATTGACCGAGCTGATTCAGGCATTGTTCAACTGAGAGGTGATATTGTCACTGCATGTTTTAGAAGCATACTTAAAAGGAAGAGTCAGGTAATAGGAGCCAAAGTGCTTCATTGATTTCTTTTTGAGGAACACAGTGAATCATTGTTTTCTGATGCTCTTAGGGATGTACATAAAACATACTCAGACTAGTGTTTCTGTGGCTCAGTTGGTAAAGCATTGCGTTGGGTTTGATTCATTGCGGGTTTGATTCCCAGGGGACACAGGTACTGATTAACTGTGTATCTTGAATTCACTGCAAGTTGCTTTGGATTGAAGCCTCTGGCAAATGCATAAATGTATGTAATGTATGTTTGTAAATCTCAGCTTGGCACATGGTTTGTCTTGATGCTGTTTATACTGATGAGGTTGTGTGATGTTTTACGTGCTCTTGAAAGTTGTATTGATCAATGACTGATAAAACATTGAATTAATGAAATTTAAGTACCATAAAGGGGGTAAAAATGAATACTACAAATTACTGTTTAGTTTATTTAGTTTATATTATTTATTTTTCAGTTTGTCCCAAAACATATTCCATTATCATTTAATATGAATTTCTGCCTTCATTCGGGTTGTTTTATGTATTTAGGGGTATTGATGGTCAGTTTTAAGGAATGTAAACGGCTTAAAATTATTCATTCACATACTCAAAGTATTTGAATTAGTATTCGAGTTTAATGCACTCCCATAAAATATTACAAAAGCTTATGACATTCAGCCACAAAAACTACCTTTTGAAAAATTGTTGACATTTATTTTGAGACCTAATGCACACTGTTTGTAAAGCATATTTGCAAATAAATCTTTTGCCATTCTGCATTCAAGAGTTTTGTATACTTTTATACACAGTTTTTGTGTGAGTTTAATATAATATATTAATATAATAAAAGTGTGAGTTTATATACACACTTTTATTATATAGTACAGCTATTGTCGCACAGCTCTGTGGGGATATTCAGAAAGTTCTGTTCAAGTTCAATTATTCTGTTTTAAATTACGCTATTATGCTATATCGTGTCAGTGTTTATCAATTATTTATCTAAGGTTTATTACTTTTAGATGTCATCCTGATTATGTTTTGCTGGTATGCACGTTTTTATATGGTTTGCTCTCTGTCGGTCAGTAAAATGCTACAATAACAGATTCGGTGTCATTTCTGGCTTCCTATTAACCCCGTATTAAAATAATATGGTACAATAACATAAATAAAATAAGTATTTTTTTAAAATTGTGTACTTTTGATTAGGCATGTACTTGATTGCGTTCAAGCGTGTACATGTAATGACGGAAAGTTGCGCATTAGTAATTAAGCCATTGCGCAATGACGTAAAAAACCCGGAACTGCGCCAGGTATAGAAAATAAGCACCTGTTATAAAAAAAGGGCAGTTATGAAAGATAGGCGCGAACTTTAATACCGCGAAGTAAATGGAATGATGACGGCTGTCATCAACAAGGCTTGCAATGTCAAAATTGCCAATAAAATACTGACATGTTTTAAAGTAGGTAAATTGATAATGAGATACATTTAAGATATTGTTGATCTTATTGTTAAAACTGTCATTGTTACTGTTGAGGAACTTGTGGGAAAATGTATCGGTTTATTTCTTAGGGCAGAGACAGGTTAACCAATAATACAGGCTCTTTGCATTTGATCAATATAAAATGTATATGACAGTTCAGAAGTTATTCTACGATGTCATTAAACAGATTAATCTTTATTTTCAAATGTTCTACATTATACGTTAAGAAATGTATAGGGTGTACACTCATACAGTGTTTTGAATGTTGTTCAGGATGCATATGGCCCATGGTTTATCTTTAAAGATGTAAGAATCTGATTTAGATTATTGTGTAATTAGGACTATAATAACGTTGACTTTATTGTGTGTTCAGTGTCGAGCATTTAAAATCTGCATCAGAGAGTAAAGTTTGCCGTCTTTTTCATAGGTAACAATGTTGTCCGTCGTTGACATCATGGGAAAATTAAAATAGATGAATATTCACAGTGAGACAGGATAGACACTCTACTAAAGTAAGTTATGTATATTCCACTTGTCTGCTACTGGGTGTAATCCTGTGTCACCGTCAGCATTTTTAAAAGACATGGATTTGAGATCATGCCTTGTATACAGAACTTTTGACAAAGCAAATACATGAACTACTCTTGTTGACCACTAGATGTCGTGGTGTCACTCCAGTTTCTGTGCTGCATCAGTCGAAAAGAAACAAAATTGTAGCAATATTACAATTAGATACTAACGACCTCTGCTACTTGTGCAAGGAGTGTCTTTGAGTCATCATTTATACTAGCATAACCTAAAAATTTTATGATTTAAAGATGCACTCATTGTTTTTCCTTTATAAAAAATATTGACGATGTCGCAGCAGTTAATTAACAAACTTCATGGATGTACTGTGAAAGGTGTCACACACCCAAAAAAGTGAAACATTTAATGATTGATGACAAATTTCAGTAATATTGTGCACTTTGTTTCATAGGTAACATTAAAATTGACTTTGGTCATCTTTAAATTATTTGTCTGGTCTACACTGTTACCCACATCGGTCTTTATCCCTGTAGACTGTGATAGGTTTAAAGAGAAAGGTCAGGGGTCAGGCCCCTGTGATGCTCTCTTATTAGGCTACATTGACCCCCTGCTCTTTCTCAGATCCTAGAGCCTCAAGTGGCCAAAGCTGTTGTCCTTCGCAGGTGTTAGAATTGATTAGTGCAAGAGAGAGTGAATTTGCCACCAGCAGCTGTGTCTCATTGCACTGTGGTTCTCTGTGATGTAAATTAGTCTTTGTTGAAGCTGTTATAAATACAGTGTAATTCTGCAACATGCACTCCGTTTCTGATGACTTAAGGAACATGACAATATTTCCAGTCAGTATAGTAATCCAATAGGGAAAGATTAAGGCACACCCAGATACTCCTTCCACCTAGTGAAATGAGATTGACAGGGAATCATTGAATTGTATATCTACCCCGAAGCTTTTTACACACACAGATAACATGTTTTGGCCAAAATCTAGGGCAGCATTGCATGTACCTAAACAATCCCATAATTCAATGAGTAATGCTTAATGCAAAAAAATAATCCAAGATGGCGGTCAAAGCATGAGAA
>JAZGTI010004214.1:0-28780 GCA_036877585.1 Botia kubotai | reverse complement strand
ATGTTGTCTAGAATGTCAAGGAGTCATAATTAAGTATTCCGTCCCATATAATGTACATAAATATTCTACAGATGACCTCTGATGACCTATCGTATCATACTTTTCATTCCTTCCTCAAAATACAATTTTAACCAATAAACATATAATGGATATGGATAAATCTATAGGGATATATGGATAAATTCTAATTAATTTTTTTTCAATACAAACAAAGAAATTAATATTTAAGTTTTGGACTAGTTGTTAAACAACTTGTACCTGCAAACTAGGTACGCTACCATATTGTTGATTTCAATCCAAGGGCATTTTTTAAGCAACAAATGTATTTTTATTTAATGCAGCCACCCAAAGATGATTATCTATGACTTATACTAGAGTGAGGCAGCTCACTCGCATGTTCACACTAAATATAATAACAAACATTAAAGATGTATAAAGAGTACAGAGAAAAGAGACAGAAGGAAAGTGCTGATTTTAACACATTTGGATAGAAATACTAAATTATTGATCTGATTTGTTCATCTGCGTGGTTCTTAATTTATTCATTTTTCCTCTATGTCACTGCGCATTAATAGCTGTGGAACTTTCTCACAGAATGAACTTTACAGAAATTTACAGGCAGAATTAAAATGTTCATAATGTACACAAATATACGCGATTCCAAGCCGAAATTCAGCACCTGCTTATTTCTTTGCCTTTCTTTTATTGAACTTCTGTCATCTTTAATGTCCTGATGGCCTTTTTCAGAGGGGCCCCCTACTGGTCATCAGCACATACAGTCTGCGTACTTTTGCACCTGAGCGCAGGCATGAGTAATGCTTTAATATTTCCCTTCACCTGCTCTTCACAATGTTTCCACCTTATTGGTGCTTATGAGCTGTGAGCTTGGTGACAGCAAATTTAAAAGAGTACATTTATAAGAACAAACCCATTCAAAACACTCCCTCACTGTTCACTTTTTGTCTTTCAAAGTTACTGCGCCTCATTTCTTTCATATCCAAAAACTTATTTCCACAGCCAAAAGGGCACACCCTGCCTCTCAGGATCACGAGAGCTCTTTGGCTATTACATTAGATAGGCTAATAACACACTGAGGTTGAGATCATAAAAAAATCATAAAATATAACAATATTCAGTACCAGGGAGGTAATGCTAGTTTTTTTAATAGAAAGAGCTTACCTAGCTAACAGGGAACATTCTCAAAATGTTGGCTAACATTATCTGAATGTTACTAACATAAAATGTAAACGTATATCATATATATAAAAATGTTATTCTTAATTAACCATTGGAACTTTTAAAACATTACAAATGTTTGAATATTATAACTACGGCGAAAAAAGCTAAAAAAAATGGAAAAATATCATTTATTGTTTTGTTACTTAATGGAAACAATACGGAAATGTTCTCACAACCTAAAATTGTTAGCTGGGTAGAATCACACACAAAACTGGACCATCTGCTCTGCAATGGCTGCTGCCTCTGTTAAACTATAATCCACAGATCAGCTGCACAAAAAATTAGGGACATAAAGAACAGCAAAATGGATTCTCACTCGCTGTGTTTGATGGAAATGAAGCTGAGGGCTTATCAGCAGGAGAGACATCTTAAGTACAGATTGTGATCTCCATACATCACCAGCTGAACAAAGTTCTCGGAGGAGTTCAGCAGTTCGGCTACGAGTCTGTGAGAGAGAATATTTTAATTGGAGATTTGGAGAGGGTGACCCCCTACCAAGCAATCCATTGAGCCATGGCAGGAAGATGAATATAGTTCACGCTGGGCTTTAAAATCTGGATGAATTGTGGGAAGGTACTGATGATGTCATGGTTTGAGTCCTTGTTCTGGTGGGCTTTGAGAAGGTGATTACTCTGCAGAGTTTGACGGATCTCTGTGTGCTCGGATACAGTGGTGAAATTATCCGTTCTCCCGTGTCCTATAATGGTGCTGATTTTCCAATCTCTTCGCAGTAATTTGAATTGTATGGGTGTTGTAATGTTATAATGGTCACAATGGGAAACAGGGCTGGGGGAAAATCAGCATAATCATCGTCAAATGTTGCGCTGGTGCTTCCATAGAAAAACAAACTCTGTACTTCCCAGCTACATAGTATGCAAAAGACAGTATATCAAATGAGTAATACATCCAAAAACAACCTATTTAGGATACATTAGGTGAACAGTACCCAGATCTTTTTTTTTCTTCTATCTTTTTTTAATTTTGTGCAACCATTGCATATTTTTGCAATCCCATAATGCCACGTGTGCTGAGGAGGCATCAAATTCAAAAAGTAAACACACAGGATAAACAACATTTCCAATATGGCAGATTTTTTTTTTTACATTTATGCACTTGGCAGATGCTTTTATCCGAACTGACTTACAGTGCATTCAGAGTATATATTTTATATCTTGTTTTATATCAGTACGTGTGTTCCCTGGAAATCAACCCCACGAACATTGCGCTGCTAACACAATGCTCTACCAATTTTGCTACATCAACACTATAGCTCGACACTGTTATGCTACAGACCTGCGCGTCTTTAGAACACACTTAAACATCAACGGTCATATCACACATTTTCTCTTTCAAATTAGATGGCTGTGTCTCAGCCCAGCCTAACAGCATTTGCTTAAACACAGCAAGACTTCTGTGTTTAAGTGATCCAAGTGAGACGCTGATAGAGGATGGTGTCGCTCTGTCGTGGTAATGTGGCTACTGTCTGCCCGTTGAGCGATGGCTGGTCCTGTTGTCAGCACGCCTTGTGTCGGTCTGATAGATGCCTTCTCGCAGGGCAGAAAGAAAGCCTTATCTGCTCAGATAAATCCGGCTTGCTCCTGAGGCTCTTAGTTTAAAGGTCGCATTACGTCGGCAACAATAAGGCCGTGGTCTTTAGAGTACATGCAGCAGATCCGCTGTATCTGTATATAAGTCATGAGCATGGTGGGAGGCACAAAGACACCCTGTGTGGCCGGCCCTAAAGAGCATTTTAATATCAACCTGTGCCTGCAGGCTGTGCTTAACCCCTTTGGTGTCAATAGAACATCATATTAGCTTATCAAGCCCAGATGGGGGTCCGAGATGGAAAGATAGGTTGACACTGTTTGCTACCAAAGCTGTTCCTCATAGCCAGTAAGCATGATAAAAGCACCAGGGGCAGGACAGGGGGGTGGCGGGGGTAGAACGTAGGGTGGGAGGTATCAGAACAGCACATCTCCCCTTCGGTCACGGATGCGCGGGCCACCGTGCTATCAGAAAAGGTATTCCAGCTCCGTCCTCCATAGGATAACTTTTCTGTTTATTATTCATACGGGCTGAAGGTGGAGAGATAAAGTGTGCATTCTAACAACTGTGGCTAGCCGTGACGGGAAAAGGCCAACTGCAGAGATGAATATGAAAGAGCAGAATGAAAGAGGACACGCGCGCTGCCAAATGCCAAGTTGTTGTGATATAAACAATGCTAGCTGTGGCTAGCGAAACCTGAAGAGGAGGAACAAGGAGGTTTTTGAACACCTGCTGGTTTGGACGTGATTGATTGATCTTATCATCTGCTTCCTGAACAGAACTGCAGTGTTGAGAGAAAGGTGTGATGGCTTTCTAATTTGATCAGACTGTAGCATGACACAAATAAAGAAATAAATAATGCGGTTCTGTGGAAATAGTTATAGTAGCAGTTGCATGTTTTCCCATGTGTATTGGTTTCCATCTGGTCCATACAGCCAACAGATGAAAGTTCTCTCGTAGCTCAGCTTGGGCCTCAGCAAGCAGATGTTTTACCCTCTGTCTAGCTTTAAACACAGTTAGCCAACGTGCACATCCACGGTTTCCGGCTGGCCCGCTTAAACTTCTGGAGACTATTCTGAGACAAACATAGCATACAGAGACGTGTCTAAAGCAGTGTTACTCAACCTGGGACCTCTGAAGATGACTTACAATTATTAAAAAAACAAAACAAAACAAGCAATGAAAGCTAAAGCAGCTAAAAATCATGGTCTGTCATAGTTTTCGATTATATTTCGATTCGAAATACACATCTTTCTAGTTATGCCACGTTCTAGAATATTTTATTTGGATAAAAACTGTGTGTGAGTATGCGTGTGGGGTGGGTTTAAATATTGTGTATAGATGATAAGCACTTTAACCTGGTGGTTCCATGTCACTTACTGTAATTCTTGTTACAGTAAGGCTAGTTCACACTGCCTCGACAAATGCAACAAACACCCAATATTAACGGTTAACCCTGTTAGTGTGTGTTGGGCCAGTGTGAAATTGACAGTTATGTTATGACCAACAGTCCACCACTTTGGAGTATCTGAGATGTTGAGGTGTTGCTGTTTGTTGGGGCAGTGTGAAGCAGCTTTTACACAACAGATTTGCAGCATAATTTAGCGCATTCTATTTGCAGAAGTTTCTGACAGCGCGTTCATGGAAGGGTGCATCAATAAAGAAGTCAAGAACAGAAAGCTGGTGGAGAACTTTGTCTTGAGCTGCAGCATCACGCAGAGAACAGCATGCAGCTGATCGGGAACCTTATGTTTTCGTCGGAGAAGTAGAAAAGTTGCTGTTTTATATGGCTGCAATTATAGAGTGATTGCAAAGCAAACATTTTATTTGGGGGTTTGTTCAAGTATTACACTACGGCAATTAATTCAGCCCAAACTGCTTAACGTACAGCCTATATTCAAACTTTTGTAGATATGTAATCATATTTTTTCTTTTGTAAGCAGTATACTTTTTAATAAATGTAGGATTAATGTTTGAAAATCCTATATTTACTTTTTATTGACACAATGTTTTGCATACTGTATTATGTTCTATCCATCTATTTATCTATCTGTCAGCCTGTCTGTTTGTCTGTATATCTCTCTGCCTATCTATCTATCTATCTATCTGCCTATCTATCTATCTATCTGCCTGCGTGTCTATCTCTCTGCCTCCCTTTATTTCTCTATCTAGCCCTTCTCTGGTCCAGCAGTATTCAAGGCAACAATGAGTCTTGAGCCTGCACTAATACATCAGTGAATTCTGAGGTTGCGAGGTTGGACCACAACATGATCTCTCCCTGTGAGGTTGGACCCCCTGCTGTTGAAAGCCCTGCTGGAGAGCTAATTAAAAAAATGATGGACACTGTCCTCTGCTGGTGAGACAGAGAAAGTCTATTCTTATAGCCCTATGTACTAACAGCAGGAATACATGCACTCTGCCCTATAGGTGCAATATGCAACAAACCCCAAATATATATTTTATGTGCAGTAGAAGCTATAATCATGATGCATCATCCACAATCTATAGTATAGTTATGTAAATAAAACAGTATTAGTGTAAGTTTGTGTAAGTGCATGTAATCATGTTACTTTGGCAAACTACACAAGGCTGTTACTGACATTTGAAGAGTCTGATACCTCCACCGTCAATAAAGTTCAATGAATACATACATTCAAAAGATAAAAGCTTCAATAAACTTTGAACAGGAAGAGGACAAAAGAAAGCAAAAAATTTGAATTTTGGATATTTTGCACCTAGCATACCTAGTTCTTACCCTTCAGATTAGCATAGTAAACAATGGCTCATCTTACATGTAGTTTAATATTTTTCATTCTTAATCACCTTCTCAAAAAAATTCTACCCGCTTTTGTTTTGCACTTGTTTGTTATACTTTGATGATACCGTCAAAATAAAAGTCTGTTTTTCCCTAAGCTGGGTTTTGGTTTAGGAGCCATCAGGAACCATCAATAGAATTGTCAGTTGTGTTTTGGAACATTATGGATTTAGGCATTAGGTTGATCTGGGAGGTGGTCGGGGGTGTTTTTGAGGAATGATATATCGGGTTGGCAGCTCTACTCCTCATTTGTTTTCCAGGTGCCATCCATCTGCTTGACAGAGTGTCATCTATTACCACACACATTTTATGATATCTGTAATCAAGCATACATCAAAATGACACATCGGGCAATTACACATTTTTCTGCATGCGCCGCATTTCAGATAGGTGGTATTATCAGGCCAAAGTACTACTGCAGCTAAAGCAATAACTATTTTTCCTTTATTTACTACATCGCAACTACATTTTACAAAACAGCAGAGAAGTGACAGGCAAGTACAGGCAAGTTCAGGCGGTATTGGAGTGAGACATGACCCAGACTGGATTTGAACCCTTATACCTGTGATCACTGCATCTACACCATGTGTCATGCACGACCCCCGTGCCACTGCACAGACAAAACATGTTACTTCTGCAAGGACCGATGCCAAAACGTCACGTCTTCCAGCAGCTAAGTCTGGGATTTCCAAATCTCTCTGCAACAAAACTATAAAAGATCTTCTTTTGTGGTGGTACGAGATTTTCGCTTGATAAAGTTGTACAACTGAATTATTCAGTCTCTCCGGGACCGCTCTGCCCCCATCTAAGCAAAAACTTGTGTAAGTACAAGCTAACATGAAGAGAGGGAAAAGCACAAATCTTGGAATAAGATTTCATTTTTATCAGCCCACGGCACAAAATTGTGCTGCCACGTCTGTTTTCTCATTGCTTGAACAACCACAAAGACATTAAGTGGTAAAAAATGCATATGTACTTATTTTGTATTAATGGAAGATTGGGTCGAATACAGACCCAAAGTATCAGCCACTCTTTTACATTATTTTTGGCCTTTCTGCACTTTTTATTTACAGTGAGTGGAGAAAATATTGTAAATTATGCAGTGGAATGGGAACAAAATAAGATCTGGAAATGTCACAAGCCAGATTCGAACTTGCACCACCCGCATGAGATCCATGGCTCAACGTGTCATATCTTACATGAGAGCACCAGCTAATCTTTGCAGAGTTTTCCTTCTTATACCATTGAATTTTAGGTATTGCAGTACATCAGAACATACACACTTAGCCAGCGTTAGCCTCTACATACTGTGTGCGCAGGGTCGCATGTGGGAGATGTGCTGCAGGAAGACAGATTTGACAGGGCTGAGATTACCACAGTGAAACATTCCAAGAATCACTGTGATTACTGTGGATAGAGGAGAGAAGGAGCGTGGAAGCCCACTTCAAATATTCTCTTGGACTCAGTCGTGGAGCCCCAGCATTTGAGCCCAGACTCAGTGCTGTCTGTCGCACTCCCTCCAGTCAAACCGCCACCCACTCACCTACACTGGACGCTTTGAAACTTCAGCCAATCAGAATGCCCCATGAGGCATGTGTCCACAGTGGTGGCGGATGTGACAGGGGTATTCATGCGGTATGGGGAGCGCTGTAAAGCAGAAAATAGACTGAGAGAGAGAGAAAGAGAGAGAGACATAGACATAAATAAAGAGAGAGAGAGAGTGGAAAAGCATAATGAAAGTGCATAAAGCAAGAGAGAGAGAGAGAGAGAGAGAGAGAGAGCATGGCTGTGAAAGGAAGAGAGAAAGGGAAAAGAGAAATGAAGGGATGAGAGAAAGACAGAGAAAAAGAAAAAAATGGGAACATTCTTCTTTCAAAACCTCACACCGTTTCCAAAAATAGCACAAACCTGCACAGATTCTGGGACCCTCTTGACATTGATAAATTTTCCGTGCTCTCAAAAGGGCACAATTTGCCCGTGCAGTGGGCCATGATGCGGCTTCTCTTTGGAATTGCACAAAGCCTACGACAACGGCCCATTAAAATAAATACAATCTCTTTGTTTCGAATAACGAATGAAATGCGTGACGATTCTAAGATTGATGAGACTCAGGTACATACAGAACGCACATGAGTAGAAGTAAACAGTGCAAAGTCTTCAGCACATAACAAAGCAGTTTACATACAGAGCAAATCGAAGCCTTTGGCAAAGTGAGACGATGATGGAAAAATTCCTAAGGAAGCTGCTCACATGCACTATAAACAGAGAGAGTGAGAGAGAGAGAGAGAGAGAGAGAGAGAGAGAGATAAGAGAGAATAAGGGAGAGACAGAATGAACGAACAGGAAGAGAACATGAAAATCCATCAGCCTGTCATTATTTATTCAGCAGAGCCCTGACAGAGAGTCAGAGCTAATAATCCCGCCGAAGTGAATTGAGCTCCGTGTGTCCTAAAGAGTGCTGAGAAGCTCTGCACTTCTCCACTCTGTGAATCAGACCGGCATAGATCACTGTGCTGAGGTGCCGATGAACTGACTGACATGAAGTTTCCACCTTCTTGCTTTGCCTGCCTCACCTACTGTGAACTTCCTGGCAAAAAGTTTGAGTGAAGGGGCTGGAAGCCATATAACCTGAGGAATAATTCAACATAAGGTTTCTCCACAGCAGATTCCACTGCAGTGCGAGCTCTCCACTAACAAACCCTCCGCCGCCAGCTCATAGATGCCAGTGCTAACCACTATTTAAATGATGAGGACGCTAACAATACAAAATCAAAAGAGTCTTGGAACAACCCTCAATAATATCATAAAAAATAACTTTCAAAATCTAGATTTAAAAAAAAATTATTGGTGTTTGTCTATGCAAAACTCACAGTTGCAGTTGCTAAGTTGTTCTAAATGTGATTGTTTATTGGCCCAAGGCAAAAAGCTCACTAAATATCTCTCCTTAATAGGCTGCATTATTTGAGGTACATTGAGTTTGTTTACATCCACAATCTTACACCAATTATGCTTAATAATTTAAGATCACATAAATGCTGTAAAACCTAACAAGTATCCTAACAAATCGGATTAGCACACCATGATTTTTACCAATAACCTGATCTTACACTGCAACATATTTTTACTCACGTTCAACATTATTATTATGCTGAACGTTGTCCGAAAAAATGTATCCTGTGCATAGGATCAGATTATTGTACACTAGGCTTGTTGGCTCTTATAGCAAACTGTTAAATGCTCTTATTTGAGTCGCTTTGCATTAAAGCATCTGCTAAGTAAATAAATGTAATAGATTGCTACAGGGGCGCCACAGGGACACATGCTTCCCCCTATTGTATTCACTTATAAATGTGTCTAATAATGCGTCAGTGAAACTGCTAAGCGTGAAATTTCAGAAGCCTCACTGGGTTTATCTCTGGGGTGATGATGCAATGGGGCAGACTCCCCACACTGAGACACGCAGTAATGTACTTAAAAATACATCCCTCATCACTTTCCTGCCGGCAAACAGAAGATCATATGGGCAATTATTATTTTCAAGCTCTCAAATGAGATAATAACAGAACAAAATATCATTCAGAAGATGAAAACAGCAATGGTACTTGCAAAGCCAGTTTATTTCTCCTCAGAAGAAAGATTCATCCTATTTCACAATGTTGTACGAAAATCCATTAGCCTTATTAATCACGGTCTTGTTTCAGGCTGTACTTGCCAATTGCAAGTGAAAACAGTAGTTTGTTTCAGCTGTCACCTCACATACCTTTCAAGAATGACCTGCAGGACTCCTGGGCAGGGAAGCATGCAGTCTGGATCGTTTCTGAATCCTTATGCCCTGATCATTATTTTTTGCTTCAGGCAAAAAGTTCAGGTCACTGAAAACTGAAGCAGCGTGTCTCTCAGAACTTGATGCGCTAACGGCTGGACAGAGTTAACTTTTATTAATCGCAATAGAGCTGTAGAACAATAGAACTATCGCATTGTGCTGATTTTAATAACATGCTTTTAGTGATGAGAGAAAACTTGTTCATTCTATGGAATTATCTGTAATGCTGCCAGTGTAAAACATGATCTGAATGATGGAATAAAAACACATAAAAACAACATCAACATCAGGTTTGTCAAGGTAACAGGTTTGACTTAATCATTCCAGAATACAAAACAGCTTGTTATAGTAACTTGAAATAGTATTTTGTCCGGTTCTGTAAAAGAAATAGTTGAAATAAACTATTTAGAACATTTTAAAATGACATAATTTGCATAAATGTGAAAATACAGAGTTGACGCAAAGACTAGGCAAGACTGTGAAGGATAACACAAAGCAGTTGAGCTGATTATGGTTGCAGTGTTGCACATGGCTGCAGTAATTCAACTGATGTGCTCATTGACTCTATTAGCTGTTTTACAACTATTTCAAATGTGGGCCATCCCACATTCCCAACTTCATGGAAAACATCCTGAAACCCTACACGTTTTAAATCATATAACTGTTAAACTTCAGCTCACGCACAGCTGGCTTGCTGTTCTGCAGTAAAATATACCGATGCAATATTAATACAACTGACATAAGCCAATGTAAGACTTGCCTTATTGCTGCTACACTGGAATTTCTGTGAAGAAATAGAACAAAATATACTTGTATGCCTCTTGGTACATTGTATTGAAACATACATGGTTAACCATAATGCTTAAACTTCGGTTGACATACGATTTTTATTTATTCTGTTTTTCTTATTTTATTAACTTTAACGTTTGCTACATTTCATCTGTTGTACAGCAGGAGCGTAAATACGATAGTTGTTTCCACCCGGTCAAAAAGTAAGGGTGCACTGTGCGCCTCCAACAGCGGTATTTCATAGCATAAATCTTTCATAAATGTCTTGTAGGCTCTTCTAAATTTGAATAGAATTAACTTGGCATTAATTCCAACTATGAAAATGAAGACACTTCCACAGAAACGCGTTTATTCTGAACTCCGTGTGTGGATTATGAAGGATCATCATGAAGTGATTTTGCTTGCTGATGTAGAGATCCAGGTATATATAACTATAAATAACTACATAAATGACTCTCCACAAATGTTATAAAAAGCGATCTCGGTAATTAGATTAAGATATTGCACAATAAATTAATGATCGACCTAAATGTCTGAAGAATGATGTTTAAAACATGGTTTAACTGTGTAGATACTTGACTTTTCCTCTGTTTTAGGTTGTGCAGCCCGTATATCTTGCCATTGGCTTTAAGCATTTTATAATGAAGGGGAGAAAGATGGTCCATTTGACTCCCACCCTGGCATTCTCATTCCCGTGTATATGCCTGCGGATACGGTGTATGACAAAGAGACTGTTCAGGTGTGTGTCGTTTTTTCTTTATTCTATACAACGTCTGTATTCCTTTGTGTATTTAAAATGAAAGAGCTTTAAAAAGGTGTATTTAGACTATAGCTCATGCGGTGTCGTTAACAGTGAATATAAAGGCGGATAGACTTATTTTGCACTTACAGCGATGGACGATTTCTTTTTGAGTGACTTCTTGCACTTCCTCATGTGAGCCACGTGGTGGCAGCACTGCATCAGAAAACAACAGTGAGCGTCATAAAGGCTCAACAAGCTGCGTTGCAGGTAGGCTCTTATCAGTTAAAGAGCACACCTATACTTTAATACTTGACATTGACTTTGACTTTTTTCTTCTGTAAGAACCCTTTCAAGGAAATGTATACTCGTGTACTAGTGTGTACTAGTATACTCGTGTCTTATGCTTTTCATAGTTCTCTGGTTTTATAGGCGATTGCTGTTCTTTTTCTATAGGCGGTTAGATCAATAATACTTAAATAAAAATGAAAGATATTGATTACACTTTTAAAGTAACCATCAGGGTATTTGTTATATAGAGCTTTTCACACTTGAAAAAGTTAACCCATGGTCATGCTAAACCCTGGGTAAATATTTTATACATTATTTGTTTCGTGTTTAAAACTCCCCATTTGGATATTCATAATCTGGCGTTTCACACTGTACATTTTTAAACCCTGGGTTAATGTTGCTCTCTGCATATTTGAAATGATGACCTAGGGTTTAGAACAGAAATAACCTGGGGTTAAGCGTAGGGTGAAATCCCCGTACGCGTGATATTATCTTGGAATGATCAACACTGGAAACATTGGTATTGAAGTGGTGTCAGGACTGTCTTGTTTTGCTCTTACAAGAGAAATATGCTCTCCTGCAAGAATTACACAGCTTCAGCAGACCACAGCAGGAGCCAGATGAGGTAATGAAGATTATTCAAAATGTATCAGCTGTACCAAAGCAAACCAATGAGCCTAGCAGTCGCTAGTCCTTCAAGGTGTGTGCATAACTAAATCTAAAGGCAAATAAAGCAATAAGCCATGAGAGGCTGTGGATTACAGTGAATCTTCTGTATCTCAACTCGTTGCCAAGGTACTAGTGGCAAGGTCATGTTGGATTCCTAGGAAACATACAGATGAATGTGTACTTCAAATGCACTGGAACTTTTCCTGAGTAAGTGACAAAGCACAAATTATTGCACAACATCAAAAATTATTTTTACTGCAGTGAAAACACTTTGTTTACAGTGTTTATGGTGGACAAGTAACACAACAGTTTGATGCAGTAATATGTAATTCAGCGGTGGTCACATTTGTATATCTGTCAGCTGTTTTGACAGTGGCTTTAAACAGCTCATCCAAATTAGAGTTAAAACTCATCATTATAGAATTTATGCTTGACTTCTGATGAAAGCTTGATTTATTCTCATCATGTATGCGTGTGTTTTCATTTCTCTGGTTTAATATTGGTATTCGGTGTGTCGCTCTTTTGTTGTAATAATGGCGTGCACTCAAGGTGGCACAAAACCTGATAATCCATTTTATTCAGCATAATCCAAAGAGCATCTTTTGTTCTTTAATGGCAGCAAGAAAATCTGACCTTTTATACAAATAATCAATGTCATTTGTCAATCACATTTGCATAGATTTGTTTAGTGACATAATCTAATTTCTTTCGTGTCAGGATGTGTCTGACTTTGAAATAGTCCAGAGCCTTTCTGTTCGTCTATTAATACGCAGCTTTAATTTTTTTAAAACTAGATTTTCAACGTGGTCTCCAACATTTGGATCCCAGTGTAACTTGTTGAATACAGGGCACTTTCTTGACTTGAAGGCCCCTTAACTGTCCACAACAATATTTGAAGTCCCTCCCCCTCGCAGCATTTGTACCATTTAAGTTGTTTTAGTTTAATGCTTTTAGTTGTTAATATTTTAATGCTTATTTTGTCATAAGTCAAACCTTTTGTTATAAGTCAAACCATCTGGAGGCCCTTAAAAGTTTCTTAAGACCCCCAAGTGACCCCCAGCCCCCTTGTTGAGTATTAAAGAAAGCACATTTATCAGTGATGGTAAATTTCAGTCCTTACTACTTCTATGCTTTGGTTTTCAGAAGCTCTCAGATAGTGTAGAGAGACGCACACACACGAGCTTGAAGACCTGAAGGCTGCCTTTGCAGACCTGCTGGAGAATGACAGCCAGGAAACCATAGATTGTTTAGCAGCAAACCCAGGGTAAGCATTACTGCTGTCGTAGTGACTGAATATATCTTGAATACAGGCTCTGTGCTTTTTTGATTAAAGCTTATCAGTGCACCATTGGAAGAGATGACACGACCACATAAATTGATTTTTTTTTCCCTTTTATTTTTTTGCAGAATGAAATCTCTAGCCAGACTTGTACACAGCCTGAAGAATCAAAAAGAATCATTAGACTACGAGATGGTGAATTTGTGTGTGCGCACATGTCCTTTTTAATCTTTTACTTATCCTGCACGGTTTAATCTTAAGGTTCTGTTTTTTTATTAGAGGCACAAAATTGTATGTATATGTATGTGTGTGTGTATATATATATATATATATATATACATATGTGTGTGTTTTATATGTATATATCATAATTTATATGTAGCCAATTTATATGTATATATCATAATTTTAATTACCTTCTATAGTTCATACAACATGTATTTGTGTTTTATATTTGGAGCCTCTGAGAAATTTTGTTTGTCATCAGTTTTCATTCATTCAGACATGGCGTATGAAGTTAAGACTTAAATGTTATTCATATTTCTCAGGCTATTTAAATTGCTGTGTGAGGTTTCAGACCCCAAACAAAGCAGGAGGTTTAACAACATTGTTTGTAGTGGTGAGGCATGTCTGGCTGATGTATTTCTGCCTGTGGCGTCGAGTGTAGGTGCATCTGACAGGCTTGACCTGTTTACTCCGAACTCCCTCACCATATCAGCACTGAGGAGGAGATCCAGCAAATAATCATGGCCCTGCGGCTCTTCCTGGAAGCCCTGCCTAAACCCACTATAATCACTCTACCCAGGTATGCCAGTCATTAGAGCACATTGAGGTCTGTTCTGTGTCTCCTACTGAACAGTACATTGGGTCCTTTAATCTTTTATTTATGATTTATTATTATGTAAGGTTAACAACATTTAGTGCCTTTTCCCCCAGCGACGCATCCGGAAGCCTAATTTTTGTGTTCTTTTCTGGCCTGCATTAATTATCATCAGTAATCGGTATTTATGCCATAATGAAAGATTGTAGGCTGCCGAACGCTCCGAAAACAGATGCTTGTGTCTGTGCTGTTGAGACAGATGGTGTTGCGTGGGACTTGTGGGACTGTGTTCCTGAGATTTGTTTGCACAGTGTTTAATGAACACAGTCGCACTATCACGCTCATCAGTCATATTCTTATCTCATCGAGTCAGGGGGAGTCTGACTCCTTAGGGTACATGAGAAAATTCATATCTCTGAGTCTCTGAGTGATGCGCATCACCATCAGTGAGTGCAATTTTCACTGTGATGTGTTGTAGGACTAAAATCCTTCTTTAATTTACATTCGTTCTTGTCAGATCCAATTTGGATGGGTACTGCCTGGCGGAACATGTGGATTCTATTCAGAATGGTGTACTGAGCATTCTACGGTCCCTCTTGGGCTCCTTGGATGTTCACAGAGAGTGTAAATCAATACCAGCAGAGGGCTCATCACAGACCACATGAGGAGTGAGGCTAACGTTCAGCAGTGGCTGTGGTGGCATGTTGTCCGTCAGTGGCCGCCTTCAGACGGACGCTGGCGCGAGGCTTTTAAACCACGCTGAGACGTGCCGCGCGCTCTCTGCCATCGTCGACGTTGGAGCGTGTACAACAAAGAGGTTTTGATATCTCGATGTGCAGAGGAGGAGAAATGAGTTTCTGGCTGCTTTTAAGTTTATTTACTCGCCCTCGTACGGTTCCAAACTCATGCTGTTTTCTTTTCGGTGGAACTCAAAAGTAAACTGTTTTGAAGTTTTGCAGGTACCGCATCACGATGGGTCGTAGTTACCAGCTGTCAAGCAAAGAAAGACAAAACAACATCAAATGTTATCAGAAAAGTTCATACGATCTGTGTTCTAAAGTTATACGACAGGTTCGAATGTTAATCAAGCTATTTACCGTAGCCTACATGTAGCCCAAATTGTGCATCGTGTGGCTGAACCAATGGCGTTTGATGTCAGGGACATTGACACGCCCTTTTAAAATCAGGATGCAAGCTAGACACGAGTTTGAGGAAAGGGAAAGATCATCAGATATAACACAGTGATTAAAAATTACATTTCATGACATCAAATGTTGCAGTTCACCTTGACATCTACTGGTCACTGTGAACTCATTGTATTTTAAAGTGTATTTATTTTTTCTTATAAAACGTTTAAAAAAAGCAGTTTTGTGCTTCAAAGAAAAAGTACATTTTTTTCAGATTCAGTGAACCATTATTTAATTTTTTCTTAGATTTTTTTTTCCAGACTTTAAAGTTTAGTATGCTAAGTAACTTGCTAAATAATGCTAAATAATTTTTAGCGTGGTCAATAACTGAACGTTTGCCTTTTATCTCTGTTTTAATGGTCAGGAGGACTTTTATAAAGTGACTTTAGTTTTGTCATTCTGTTGTTGGATTTTTATGTGTTATGATGTTTGAATTAGTGTGGCGATTTATTACATAAATGTGTTTGTGTATACGATTTTCCTTAACAGGAAGAAGTGCATGATGGGTGTTTGACCAGTCTGTTGTTTAGTAGTTGGCTAGTCTGTTGCTTAACTAATCTGCTGCAACAGTGGCTTTTAAAACAGTAACTGGTCTGACTCCTGTAAAATAAGATGTGTAAACCGCCATGCTGCCCCGAAAACTATAGCATGACTAACGCTACCCTACATACCTCCTTTTAACACAGGACATGTTAGATAATACGGTTCAATACCCCCTTTGTTATTAAATAAAGGCTAGGTCAGTGAAATCTTCATTATATATTGGTCCCTTTGTTTTGTGTGTGCTTTCCTTACGAGTCTTTTTGAAGTAAATACTTAAACTGTTCTGCAAAGTTCAGCAAATATCTCAGCATGAACTGATTTTAGAGTCTACTGTACCTTGTAAATGACTATTTGCAAAATGGCAAACAAGCACGCCTGTAACAAATGCTAAACAATGCAACATTCGACATCGATTAGGAGGTCAATAGCAGTACTTTTCAATGCTGTCGGGACTTGTGGAAAATAGCTATTACTAATGTTCTGTGTCATTAGGTTTATAATTTTTGAACTTTCGAAAGTACACATGTATAAAAAAATGCTTTAATTTAATTTACTTCACGAATACCTTTTGCAGTGATGAATTAATGTGACCAGCCATTTAAACTCTCCGGAAAACATCAATGACGCAGACCAGCTTTCTCTGCCAACCAAATATGTACCATTAACAGCAATCTCAGACTCAATTATAGGCCCTCTAATATTAGTTCGAATAAATGTTTTTCACAAAATAACAGAGAGCACAGCTGAATGTCAAAATGGTTTTTTGACCCTGAACCAAATTCAAGGACCAGAGCCAAAATTTGTTCCTCTTTGTTCTGACTAAACAAAACAGCTGTGGCAGTAAGTCAGAGAATTTGAATTTTATCCTTAAAATTAAATGTTAGAATGTTTATTTTATGTATACAGTAGCAAATTCTGGTAAAAAAAAAAATTCTGGTAAAGTAGCTCCTCTGGTACAAACTGACCAATCAGAATGGCCAATACTCATTTAAAGGGCCCCTCTCTCCTCTGGAGACTGTATAGAGAAACGCATAGAGAAGTTATATTGCACCTCATGATGTTTTTTATTATTTCCTATGTCTATTCCTATGTTGTGTTGTGTTGTTGATCGGAAAGGGAGATCAAGGCTATTTTAAGCTATTGGGGAGAGCTCACGTGTCTGGAAGCATAATTATCAGTAAAAAGAATATGATGGTAGAGCTGCAATACATTGAATACAGTCATGTATTGTTACTGTGCACGAGATGAGGTTTGATCAATATTAATTTACAAAGCTTCACATACCTCAGCTGAAAAGCAGGAATCATTAATAAATTTTTCTATAGACAATTTCTTTTGGCTGATACTTTTAAGCAAAACGTCTGCAAGGATACATTTTATCAGAATGCGTGTTCATTAACGTGACCATGCACAACCTTGAAGCTGTAAACACCATGTTCTGCTTTTGATTTGTAAAGTAAAAGTGCTAGCAAATGAGTCAGAATATGCACGGGCTAATTACCAGCTGCAGGCAAAACAAGTAAAAGATTTTTATTTTTGGTCTAATTTGAGGTTTTCACAAAAATTAGTTTATTAAGCCCTCGTTTAGCGATCCCAATGCTTTGTTTTTTGCTTGTGTCTTGTTGATGACTGATGTTTCAGACAGGTGTAGCTCATTAATTTTTTCATTCATTTGTCTGATTCCAGCAAATCATACATCATTTTAAAGCTTTTTAATGGAAGTTTTTAATGGAGTTTTTTATTAACTGTATCATTTTATGGTATTTAAAATGCGCCTCTTAAGGCAATCATCTGCAAGATGATTATCATTTAAACGAAATAATAAACATTAAATTCTTTTTAGTCAGAACTGCTTTTATGAAACTATTTCACCTGACAGATAATCACAGAGAATCCACAAAACAAGATCTTTGACAGAAGGAAGCAGCTTACAGTTCCTAAGTGCACTGCACATTCTTTGCTTTTCTGCATGTTTTGAACATTTGAGCTCAGTGACTATATAACAGTGAGTATATAAGAGTGAGATCCAGCTTTTACAGTTTGAACAACTGAGGGACTTTCACTCTATCAAGAGTTCCAACAATGACTGATGCTCAAAAAACAACTATATTGACAACCAACGGATGTAACCGAATATTCAGCGTAAGCTGTCGATATAAAGATCTTGTCACTTCTTGGAATTCAGAAGGGCAGCACTAAATGCAAAATTATGATTGGTCTTTTATCTGTTTATTTATATCTGTTTAATTCTGCAATGTGAGACAAGGAAGGTATGTAAGCTTTTGTACTGAACCGTGACTTTTGTGAACCTTTTCACAGAATGACAAAACCGAGGGAGTAGAAAATAGAAGTGAGGTCTTAAACATGACGCTCAGAAACTCGAACACAACTAAGGGCTTCATGCCAGGCTGGCTGTTGTTATAGAAGCAGCAAGTTCTCATCTGCAGTGGATATCAGTGCGATGATATGCAGTACACATCATTCACGCAGCGCGTACACTCCCTAATGGACACGTTTTATTCAGCGCTCGTTCCCTGTTTTCTCACAAAGTAATCACAGAAGGTAAAAATAGCTCGCCTCCGCGGCTTACCGTGATTGTGAATATCATCTTATGCCATTAGCCCTGTTATCTTAAAGGTGTAATTGAAACGCGTTTTTCACTTCCATGCTTGATTTGCTTTAGGACAACTGTCAAGCAAAACATCATTTTGCTTTCGTTCCCCTCCTGAACATATGCTGAAAATTAAACGTGCTTCTTTTAATGGAGTCTTTTGCATTTTATTCTTATGGGTAATTTTTGGCACTGCTTCAGTCATATTTCATTAAGCTAACACTGTAAAGAGGGACGTGTATTACTTTATTTAGTAATACTTTAATTTGGTGTATTACTTTATTTAGTTAATATAAATTAAGCACCTCCCCACTTGGCATTCATCCCTGAACAAAGCTTAAATATCTATAAGAGTAACTTTAAATAAATCATTTGAGGCTTTTAGGGGCAAGCCTTATTTACAGACACATGGCCACAGGCTTTGGAGATAATATATCAATGCCCGAGCTCAATTAGAGGCAATCAATTAGAGTGACCGCACGGGAGAATTATAGGGAAAAAGCCTTACAACATCTCCTTGCACTTACGTTAGGATGAAATTGCCTCCATTTTAGACATTTTCATTTTGCACTCAGAATGGTCTTTTCACGGAGTCCGAGGAATTATTTCAGCCTGTTCAAATCTGTGGTACACGTGGAGAAAGCATTAACCATGTAACGTGAGCGCAGACAGTGTTGATTGCCAGTCCGCTTACCAAGCGGCAGTTTGAGGCCGTCCCATTGTAATTCATATTTCACTTCAACAAAACTTACATGTGACTTGATTGTTGAAGGTGCCAAATCGAACCGTATCAGGAGACATTTCATACTAAGAAGGGAGCTTCATGTCGCGACCCGATCAATAGACTACACAGGGTTGACCTTTTCTTGTCCCGTTGATAAATCTGCTTTTCAAGTGATGAAACACTTACAGTGCTTATATGCTTCAAAAACATCTTCTTTAAATGACATTTATGAAATGTATAACTTAACAAAACCTGATAATTAGTGGTGCTGTAAAACTCTTATGGTGATTGATTACAAATACTGATATAGGCTTTTATAATTTGTATTAACTCTATATTATATTAGTTTAATTATCAACCAATATGTGCAGCTGCTGCTTTTAATCCACTGACCATCGCAAATAAATTTTGTTACAAAGGTTTCCATCAGGCTGACAGGCTGTCATAAATTTTGTGAATTCTTGTTCTGAAAGGGACTATTAGACCAGGAGTGTCCCTTGGGCTTACAAATGGGAAATGGCTCTTAATTAGGCAGCTGTCCAAGCATGTAAAAAGGGCAGGAGGGCAATTTACGTAATAAATGAGGAGAGGGCATGATTTAATAAACCTTTACCTCAGAGGAACCGGAGAGGAAAAGTTTGCCTCAGTGCTAGCTCAGCAATATTTAGTGTATGACTACATTTGTTGCTGAACCAACAGTATGGTTAAAAAATGTGAACAGAAATCCTTATTTGTGTAAAGTTGTTATGTGAATATGTTGTTAATACAGACTCAGGTGGTCAAGGTTTGGTGTCACTTTACTATTATGTAGCAGAAGCATCTGGAGGGCTCCAAATCAATAGTGTAAAATTCACATACTGTTCACATACTCTTCTTCTGCCTTTTACATCACAGTAAAGAGCTTGGAATCTTGTGCCTTGTTGTAGTTGCACCAGCAAATCAGGACATGTTGCATTTACAGCTTAGGTGACTGGCTCAGACCTGAGCACTGGACAGAGCACCAATAAACAATGATGATATAACCTATTCTAGGTAGGTCACGAACCTGCCGAACGGCTGTCATTAAAATGTATGGGAATGCTAACGATAGCATTTTCCTGGTAATAGACCTTCTAGTCAGTGAAAAAAGACAGAATCTATGCATATAAATCATGAGCGCCAAGTGTATGGCCAAACTAATAGAAATTGTTCCTTTTTCTAGTCGCAGTAGATAACAGCCTATTCAGGATAATGGTAACCTTCAAAACACACTGACAGAATGATTTTCTTTTGAGAGCTTGTAAAGCAATCTTCTGCTAGATTATTGCATGTACTGAAGACACGGTCACCTTTTTGGGCTCAAAAATACAAAGAAAAGCTAGGTAAAAGCTATAAGTTTGGGAAAAGTTTTGAAGCCAGGACAAAGAGCAAATCATATTTTAATTCCACAAGAAAAATCTTTGGAGAATTGTTCATTCTGATAATATTTTATTGTCACAATGAAATTGGCATTACAAAAATACATTATACGTGAAATTACCTTAACTTATAATGTACAGAAAATTAGGCGCGGAAATGCTAAACACGTAATACGTTTATCAACCTATAATGGTCTGCACACTTAAGAAATGATAAGAAGAACTAGCTAGCTACCACGAGTCATGGTTATCAAAAGCAATGCAGGTTGTTAAATCACTGAGTCACAACCGCACACATCACATGAATCTTAATATTGAAATACTTTTCAATATTAGTACCTTGAAGTCACATTTTAATGAATAATGGATTTAGCAAAATTAATGGTCATGAGAAACAAACACAGAGACTGAACAAAACACCAAAACGCCTTAAAAATATTTAGATTTGACCTGAAACTAAGTACTTGATTTATTAACATAAGCTCATTGCAGCGTTTGCACAGTTTGATCTTCTTTTAGGGGCGTTTTTGTGCGTTTTTGATTGTGTCAGCACAATCGCATTAACTCATTTCTCTGCTGCTTGCTGTGGGAATTACCACATAGCACCCATGTACTGTAATCAGATCTCGTACATTCACAACATTATCCGTCAACGGTTGCCAAGTACTGTTTTGCAAAGCACTGGCCAAACATTTCGCAATTAGCCTTGAGAGCATTACACGCTTGCATAACCATAGAAGGGTAAAATACAGTAGCTACACCAATACTAAACAGAGGTCTTTACTTTTTCAACTTTATTTTTATGAATCTGAGCACTGTTGAGCCAAATTGACCTGTCACAGGACAGATCACCATCTAATAAAGATTTGATTAAAGTCATAAATCACACGTTCTGACGGTGTAGTTACTGCACTTCGTCTTTGGCAGTACAACGTGTACGAGCTCATACACACAGAGAGGTTAGTCCATACCAGCAGCAGCAGATCTCCTTGAAGGTCTTTCTCATTTCTTGGCTCCTAAACGCATAGATGAGGGGATCAATGACCGAATTGCACATAATGAGAATGAGATACATGTTAAAGTGGGACATGAAGCAGACACAGTAGGGGTTGCGGGGACAGGAGATCATGAGAATGAGGTGCAAGAAGAACGGAGCCCAACAAACCACAAACACCCCAAGAAGGATAGTGATGGTGATGGCCCCCTTCATATTTGCAGCCTGCCAGATAGGGCCGTTGCCAGGGAGGGCTGCAATGCGCTTCATGTGCAGCCGGGCCAGGAGAAACATGTGGACGTAGAGCGAGGCCATGAGAGCCAGCATGGTGAAGAACATGCTAATAAGGCAGATGAGAACAGTGGTGCTCTCGGAGTACACAATGAAGAGCACACCAGAGACCGTGCAGAAGGTCCAGATGCAGGTTATGATGGTGCCGGCCCGCCGTTGGGTCATGATGTTGTGGTAGCGCAAGGCATAAAAGATCGTGATGTAACGGTCCACGGCGATTGCCAACAAACTCCAAATGGACGCCAACAGCGAACTGCAGATCATAGAGTCAAAAATGTTGTCCATGTTCTTGATTATGCTCTCGCGATTGGTCAGGTTGCCCCCCGTGATAAGCGCCATGACCACCGTTTCCGAAGCATTGGAGACGCTGACCAACAAGTCGGCCACAGCCAGACTGCAGATGAAGAAATACATGGGGGAATGAAGGTTCTTGTTCTTGACAATAGCTGCAATCACCAGAATGTTCTCCAGAAGGCTGACGAGCCCGAGTGTGAGGAAGACCTCAGTAGAGATGAGCAGCTGCTCGTAACATCCAGAGGCAGATCCTCTCTCACCCTGAGCAGACTTGCCGACCGGTAAAGCTCCCTGACTGTGGTTCCGGAACGAATGATGCAGTCCATGATGATGCGAGGCATTCATTTCCGTAATTATTAGCAGTGTTTATCTCTCTTTATCTATCTCAGTCCTGAATCTACCGGATGATTCATCAGTCAGGCAGGTTCGCATTAAGCATCTTCTAGCAGGCGGATCAAACAAAGTATGTTTGTGGGTTCAAGCATCAAATTTTCCTTCACCTCAGAGACAACTTTAAGCTGTGAGCCCCCCCTGCACAAAAACGCAACAAGAAAAAACAGGCAGGTAGAAAAGAAGACAGCAGGATCTGACAGCACGTGGAAGCTCTGACTCTGAATGAAAAAGGCAACATGCAGGACTCAGAGTGAGGCACACAGTCTCCAGAGTGCTTCCAATGCTTGGCAGGCAGGCGAGTGATATCCTCTAGCCCACACAGCGACTGTCTGGCATGCTGAATACTGACTCCTCCTCCGGCTTTCTCCACCAATCAGAAAATGTTATGAGTGAATGTGGGCTAATATTTTAGAGAGGGTCATTAAGAATTGGGTTGCCTCTCTCTTTACCATTTCCATGTATTCATGTAGGTGACACTTTTATCCAAAGCAACTTTCTGAATCATTACAAGGGAGAACACTGAATTTACTGCATAATTTCTGCATAATGCAGAATTGTAGGAGCAGTGAAGTTATTGCTTGCTTGTTTGTTATATAAATAGTACGTCTTTTAAGTGAAATAAGGCTAGTTAGTTAGTCAACCATAGCTGGATTTCACCTAATTAGGTTCATTTAAGGACCAAAGGAGCATAAAGGTGAAGGTTTCTGAAAATCGCTTTGTACCATGCTGTGATGGAACCACCAGGCATGATTTATTCTTATAGGAAAGAAAGTAAATCTGAAGGAGAATTTAGGTCAAAGGTGCAGACCCAGCAGTGATTGTGTATGCCAGCATTAGAGCCTTCATCAGGATGTGGGCGGTTACAGGCAGCCAATGGAGAGAACATAAGAAGGTGTGAAGTGGCTTTTCTTTGGCTGATTGAAAACCAGATGGGCTGATGCATTCTGAATCATCTGTAAAGGCCTGCTATTGCTAGCTGGAAGGCTAGCAAGTCAGGTTTTACTGAACACTCGTCTCCTCAACCGTCCAGTCATGCATATGCTCACTTTATGACATCAGGAAAGTCTTTACAGAGAACCCACGCCATGCATATGCCATGCAGCTCCTGGTCCACTCATCTCAAAACTAGACCATCTAAACAGATATATATATATATATATATATTAATACATTTAGTTATTTAGCTAGTTTATCTAACGCGTCCTATACTTTTATATTATATTATTACATTATTTTTGGTAAACTGTTTAAATATATAATTTATTATAAGCTCTGTGAATCAGATAACATACATTGAATAATTATTAATGTATGTCAAATAATAAGATAAATATTTATCTATTATTTATCTATTTTGTACATTATTGCCAGCTGTTTTAATTCTCTGGTTTTGATTAGCATCATTTCTATCACCTTATTTGCATTTTAGTTTTGCTTAATGAGACCCATGTATCAGAGATAACTCCTCTCTCTCTTTAACCTATTGATTATTCAGTTCTATAGTCACACAAATCGCTTGCAACCAGAACAGCCTGACCTTACAATGATGACCACACGGGAATAGAGACCATGAATACTTTTAAAACAAAAGCTAATCCTATTTAGTGCAAATGTAATGCAAACAGGTTTTCATTGGGCAATTGGACAAGAGTGAATTGATTAACTGAATTGGAACATACAGAACGTACTGTGAAAATGCACGTTTTCGAAGGAAACTAATTTTGACATCAGTTTTGTTGCCATTAGTGGTCAGAGAAGCAAAGCCCTAATAAATGATAATAGAGAATAATTTGTATATTGCCTAACAATGCTAAAATAGATCATCATACATTTTTTGTGTTATTTTGAAGCTTGATGGTCTTAATCCTAATTTTCTTACATTATATGAAAAAGAGCGACTAGAACATATAAAGAAGAGTGTCAGAAAGGTGAGTGAGCAATTTTGACAGAATTTCTGAGGTGAACTATTCATCTAGGACCCATTTCCTTTGGATGAATAGTCTAGATATTAGATCTTGAAAATTTTTTTGTAATTTATTATATAATGCAGAAAAACTCATTGTGAAACTGCTGCTGCTTCTTTGGGGGAGCAAAATTACAATTGCTCAAGGTCACAAAATTTCACTGTTATATAAGTGTGCAAGCCATCTCAGTACAGCAGAAGGTTAAAAGTTGAATTATCAGGGTAACCCTCTTACATTTTTTAAAGTTTTATGAGCCTGCATATTTCCACGTTACTAAACCCCTGTACACTACCTGAAACTGCGTAGTTATACAGACAGCTTTGTTTTGACCTTTGTAAATGACTTCCCGGTTGGCTAGTCCAAGTAAAAGGTTGAAAGTTCAATATATTCATCTCACGTCAGCCATCCTACACTTTCTTAAAGTTTCAAGATCCTGGGGAATTTTTACTCCTCCCTGACCGTGTGTATTTACAGCAGAGTTGCTCTGACCTTCATAAAAACCATCCCAGTAAAGCCGGGAATATTTGCAATTTTCAGCCAAATTTGAGTCAACTTGAGTCATAAAACCAGATTTCAGCTTTGTTCACATCATTTATCGTGCAGTGTAGAGTTGGATACAAGAGGCAATTTACCTCTCCTGGCTGGCAATCAGAATGCTGGATGAATTTCTGACATGTCGGAAATTTTGGTCAGCTCTCATGAGAAGATCACACAGTTGAAGCAGAGCTATGAACCAACTGCTTTAAGGCACGGTCTCTTCATGACCACAACTGAACCATCTTCTAATCGCATACCTTTCGCATAATAGCACCATCTCACAAAGCAAACCTCATCTTAAAACTGGCTTCGTGAACATTGAGACAATGAATGTACAATTCTTCAGTGGCCTTTCCACTCACTGGATCTGAATCTAAACAGAACCTTTGAGATGTGCTGTTTTAGTATAGTGCACAGTGAATTCAATTTCACACTGTATCTTCATATATTATATTTATATTTATGCAGATGCTTTTATCCAAAGCGACTTACATTGCATTATACTATACATTGTTTCTAAGTATGTGCAATCCCTGGGAACGAACCCATGACCTTGACGTTGTTAACACCATGCTCTAACCACTGAGCTCCAGGAAAGCTATTATTGATTATTATTTATTAAGCTATTATTTATTATTATTAAATTTAACATCTAGGAATAAACAACAGATACAAATATATCATTCAAAGTGGTGAAACCCGTTTATGCACTTTTAGCAACACTCCAAGGTAATGTTCTCATAACCCACCACCAACGACTGGGGAAATTTCTCCTCATATAGATTTCTGTCCTCAGGCTTTGCAAACAGAAGAAACTTGTATTCTACAGGAGTGCAGAGCTCACCTAAAACAGATGTTCTTGTTGACCTTTCTTCTCTTTGTCCTGCCACCACCACCTTATACGCTCCCTCTAATTTGTTTGGATCCAAGACAATAACTCATCCGTGGCTATTTTTATACTTGTGAGGTCTGACTGCTGATCTAACAATGTTGCTTATTCACAAGGTTAGAACGAGGTGTTAACTGTGGATAGGTCTTTATAGGTCTAAAGGCAGGGTAGGCGATCTTGGAGTTTATCTATAATATATAAAGCAATTATATATGTCTGCCTAGTTCAGGTCTTGGAGAAACAAGTGAGATATGGACAGCTACTGAAACATCTACAGCATCTATACAGTATCTATACAATAGCTACTGAAACACTGCTACTGTTTAGATGTTTGCTCATCCCCTCCCTAATGGAAATGTGAGATGCATGTCTTTGAGACAATGTCCAAGCAATTATATCATTAGGCAACAGTTGTTTGTTGCATTTCTTATGAAACACAAAGGAACTATAATTGTGTTACTATAGCAATGCCTGTTAATTTTCTCTATATAGCACATTCCTGTAAAGAGTTCTAAGCCATGAACCGAACTAACATCCAAGATGAGTCACATTACAACACATCCCATGATTTGAACGAAGTGTGTTTTAAAATTAAAAATACTAAAAAAAGCAATATGTGCACTCATATTAATGAGGCAATGAAGTACTCCAAATTAGGTATTGTAAATTACACGGTAAGTAATTCAGAAACTGGTACAAAATAAAATGCAGTCATTGATTGCAACTATTCATTTACCATTGTGGGAAACAGCTCTAACCTCATTTAAAGCGTCTGATTTCAGATGAGGTGATATGAGGCGTGATCCATTACCCGTTTTAATTGCAGGCCCCTGTGATGCAATTGAATGGCAAGCGTTCATCACACACAAAATCATTCCACAATGCATTATCTACATAAGGAAAATACGCAGCACTTTCACGCAGTACAGCGCCATGTGGCTGTAGTTTCCTGTAGCAAATGACATGTGGCTGTAGTTTACTGTAGCAAATGACATGTGGCTGTAGTTTACTGTAGCAAATGACATGTGGCTGTAGTTTACTGTACAGCAATATGTGGCTGTGGTTTTAGTTTCAAAATGGAGGATAGCAGGAAAAATAGTGCACTTCTATCTTATCAAACATTCTATGTCATCTCCTTGAACTAGCAGATAAGCAATACTGTATGTTCTATTATGAAACAGGACAACACTGCTGTGGATGTTATATTTCTGAATGCAAGAAAAGTTTTTAAATTGAGCATGATTTGTACACACACAGACATACTTATCGTCTTTATGTTAATAACAAACTAGTCCCTGCTGACAGCCATGATTCTTGACCTTTTAACCATCATCTACATGGCTAATGTGTATATAGGTCAACATGTCATTACCGCAGCCCTGACCAACCTGACCAAAATAAATGATTTAAATTCTGTACAGTACACAAAGAATGTTTCAACAACATTAATAAGCTAATTGTTTATCAGTAATCACAAGAATTTGATAAACAGAAATTGTTTTTGCCTGTGGAGGTAACCATAGCAAACCAACACTGGGAGATACACACAGAGCACATTAGACATTCATCATCCCATAGTTCTTTAAAGCAAACACATTATTGGATTCTTACAGACTCTTAGATTACACCTTACAACTCTTGTATTAGCTTCCTAGTGGCAGACAAAATGAACCTTCAATTTGATCGTGAGGCCATTTTTCACTACTGTAACACAGACGCTACAGTAAGATAATTTAATCTCTGTTATTGGCCGTGATGTGATAAATGAAAGAATGAATGAATTGTAAATGATGCAGGACAAGTGGTGGTTCGTTTTTTAAGGGAATATTTTTTTTCAGGGGTTGAGGATGAAGTTAGACAAAAAGTGTCGATAGTTCTCACGTGAAAGTCAAGCTGCACAAACAGAAAAATGTCAATGCTTCCAAACTTCAATTAGATCTGAAGTCTTTTGTCTGGCGTCATCAAAATCAAATAAAAAATGTTATTTGAACGTTCAAGAAATGTTCAAAATGTCTAGTTTTCAAAACATGGCATTAACATTATTGTTGGTTATAAGAACATTATTTAAACTTTTTTTAATTCTGTACTGTTTTTAAAACGTTCCACTCACATTTTAAGAATAATGGTTTTAAAATGATGATATAGAATGTTATACTAATGTTACTGCAAGAACGTTTTTGATAACTTTGAGAGAACTTTGAAGGAACTTTTAGAGCGTGTTAGCCAACATTTAGAGAATATTCCCTGTTAGCTGGAATACCACCTGTTTCACACAAACTCAATACTCATTTTTCAGTACCCATACCCAATGTGCTGGCCCCCAGAAGTATCCTATTTGCCAATATGAACATGACCCGGTCATGTACAGTGAAACAGCCAATAAACTACAGACAATAAAGCAGAAACATTCATTTCCAATGGAGAGCCGCACATGGGCTGCAAGGAGTTACGGTTTTCTGTGGATGCTTTTGGGATGTTTGTCTTACTGGCAATCAAAGCTGTCCAACACATCATTGGCACTTAATTACTGGCCAATGAGAATCTGCACTGCCAGACCAGATCTGCATATCATCAGGAACCCGACCTGTCCCAGCCACAATCTGTTCCCCCTGCCATTCACAAACTAGTACGGCCACATGCACATGCACAACTAGGCTGAGAAACAAGCTTTTTCCAAGGGCTTATAGGAACTCTAAACACTAACTGTGTGAACCTACACCACCTCCATACCAAACACTATCCTTGGACTTTACACAATTTAAAACCTCAAACATGTCCTTGGCTTTGCTATATAAATTTTCTGAAACATTTTGTGCTCAGTGAGCTTCATATCCGAAAACAACTTTGTGAGTTGAACACTTTGGCTCTGTGATGCTATTAAATCATTGCTGTTTGTTTATGCATCCTAACCAGCTAGGTAACAGCTTAACCGCTTGTAACTTGTAAC
>JAZGTI010004213.1:0-28784 GCA_036877585.1 Botia kubotai | reverse complement strand
TTCTCAAACGCATTTTGACCTTTACGCAGAAAGACCTTTTGGAACTCAGTCAGCTGTCAGCCATTATTATAATGTACCATAAATAAATATCAGGCACTTGACAGAGCGGATATTAAAACCTGCCTTAAGTTAACGGAATTAAGTTATCTGGAATATGAAAATACTGTTTGTAAAATTAAAATCCTAAAAAATACCATTATAGCTGTAGTAATGATAAGAACTATCCAATTATTAGGGAAAAACATCTTCTCTGCTCAGGTAAACAGCTGGAAAAGTATTGAATTTCTACGATACGCGATCGTATTTGACTTGTAATGTAAGTACATAGACACAACATAAATTGTGTGTTAATGCTTGCCAATCCCACTGTGTCACATAAAATTGTTGTTTCCAACGCGATAGATGTTTTTATTTTCGAAGGGCAGGTATTTACTGACAATCTGAACAAGAGGATAGAGCTGGAATCTCTTTTGTTTTTCATTTTGATGGGAGGGCTTTGCTCTGCAGACGTGTTTTCATAAATTAAGCTTGGAGGAGCAGGATGCTGTGTAGAGAATAAGGATCAGGCTTCGTTATAACAGACAAGCGTGAGACCTTGTCTCCAGGGCCTAGCTCGTGCACGGCTGGATGGGGGGCAGAAAGAGTTACAATACAATTATGATTGATGTAGGGATTCCCCTTTTCTCCAACAGAACTGAGCCTTCGATGACCCGATTAAACCTGAGGCCTTCTAGCTACACCTCAGTGTAAACATCTGGTTGCTTCCTGCTCCATGCAGCACCAAAGATGAAACATTCTCAGAGGAGATCAGATCTAATGAAAGCCGTTCCTTATTGTGATGACTGGTAAAATGTCATCGGCTTCTTTTGAGGAATACCCTTTATGACATTAAAGTGAGAGAGAGAGAGAGAGAGAGAGAGAGACACAGATGGCTACAAGGAAACAAATGCGAAGAGGAAGAACTGAGATATCACCTGCAAATGAATGCAATCTCGTTCTGTTTTTGGCGATTCTCAAGTTCACATTGGGTCAGCAAAAGGCGGCGAGGGAGCAGATTTTCACACAACTGTGAGAGATCTTCACACGTCCATCAGAAATGTGCGAATATGTCTTGAAGACATCCACACGTCTCGGGAAATGTGATTATATTTCAATGTGACTGCTCAGAATCTTATCAAACCAGTGACCATCAAAACCCGCTATTCTCCCAAGTGAACTCTGGTTCTGCTTGCTTATTATCCTCTGTTTAGAGACACATGAGTGGAAACGCCTTGTCATTATTTCATGACTCTCGGTTGAAGTTATTTAAAATAGGTTTATGACCCCTGAAGGTTCTTTGTGGGCATTTTGCTCCCGGCTAATGTATTACTGGAGATCACTTTGAAACCACATATGGATGCCATTGTGTCATCATTCAGATAAAGCAATCGCCACTCATCGGCATGACTCTCATTGGCCGGTAAGTGATTAATTTGTACTCAGCAACCTAATGGAGTTCTGGCATAGTGGGTTCTAACAGCTTGTGTAATGACTAAGCGTTCGGAAAAGAACATGCAAGGATCCACGATTGTTTTCAGTTCAAGATTCTGAAAGCAGCACACCAGGACCGGGGAACATCATATGTAGAGTCTGCTGATCTAGAGTCTGTCGATTCACTCTTATTTGAAGATGTTTTTACTTCATTTTAGTCTTTCACCGTCACTTACGATCTTGCTCATCACACAGTATTCGAGTTATAAAGGTTCTTTCATCTCCCTGACAACAACATAGTTTATACGTTTCTCTGGAGAAATCAATCTGTGGTTAAATGTCACAGCACATATTTTTCTGATCTCAGCTTCTTTTGAGTTTTTTATGTCGAATTTGAATGTCACAATCTTCTGTGACTAAAGTTTTTTTGATTAAAATCTGCACTGTTAGCAGAGATATTAAGATACAGTTATTTTTCACTGCAGTCTGCCTTAGTAACGTGTTGCTAATACATTTGTGCACTTATGTAATACAACGTGTTCAAAGTGCATCTAAACAGACTTTTAATTACTGAATTAAAAGTTTAATTACTTCTGTCGCTGAAACGACAGAATCTCACAGTGGTCTTGAATCTTCATTCGTTTATTTCTGTCTTCCTCTTATTTCCGTATGAACAGACATTAGTTTAATGAGTACAACATATTGATCTGATTTATTTGATCGATCATGATGCCAAAACTGACATTTCATTGTCCACAGGGATGATGACATTAAGAGAGATTACCCGCAAGAAATCTGATTTCAAAATGTTTGTGTTTCCTACTAAAATATTAAATCTAAAATCAATAGGGTTTCTGTGAGGTAAGTATGAAATGCAATACAATGACTGTTTTAGTCAAACATACACATTTGAAAATATTAATGTTACGCACTTCTAAAGTGAACGAGGCCCACCGGGGAGCCTCATAAACCTTTCAAGGAGTCCTCAAGATGACTAAAAGACAAAATAATGATTTTAAAAAGCAATATCAACAACAAAAAAACTCTTGTTCTGCCAAGCTCTGTTTACTGGGTAGATATTGGAGGGGCTTCAGATATTGCTGTGGATAAAAGTCAAAGAGAAAGTCAAAAGGGTGAGATCCACTGGCATTGAACATAATTGCATGAGAATAAATCGCATCCTAATCATTTAAATAGATCAATGGAAGTTTTCCCTTAGTTAAAGTAAATATCACATAACGTTGAGTAAATATCACTTGCTGACATTCACTATAGATATATAGATGCACACTCATGAAGGCTCGTATGCGCCGAGCCCTGGGGTGTTCTGATGGGTGATCGGCTGCTTGACCTGCAGGATGGTGATCTGGTCTCGGGCCCTCAACTGGCTCTAGCACTGGTCTGGGATTTGTCAGGTCTTTTGAAGAGGTCCCAGTGGGGTTTACGCTTCTATTGACCCCAGCTGAGCTAAACTTTATTTATGGCACAGGTCGAAATTTTAATTCACCCCGAGCCATAGTTGCTATTCTGCCCTGCGCAGAGAGATCAGGGCCTGGAATAATGAGATTTTCTCTAGCAGGTGATTATTTGAAGCAGTCAGCCAGAAAGGCCCTGATCCCCAATGACGTACACACGTTGGGTTTGAGAACATTACCCGTATTCTAATCTTAGGGGTATCTATTTTAGGGTGGGTTGAGGGACAGAATGCAATTGCTTCCTTTACTTCAAATACATCAGTCTCACAGTCTGCTTAAGGAAACAGGTGACCAATCGTTGGACGGTCCGTGGACTTCTCGTACAGATAATAAATGGTCACTTCTGACCCCATTGATAAATAGATAACTTTTTGTCATCAGTTAAAACCCCAGTACGGTGAGTTACGCATGACGTCACTGAAAAGGTATTTGTGGTCGTTCCAATTTGGGACACATTTATGTCTGGCTCAATGAAGATGATGAATATGACAGCCTCTCACAGCTGTGTCAGCCACTTCGTCATGCTGTCGGAGGATGTGATAAACTGCCTCGTCTACTCGTCTCAGAAGACACCACACACAGCATCGCTGTGACTCTCGGCTTCACCCAAACTCTGCCTGCCAGTCACAGCATTTCCCCCGTCACACATCTGCACCTCAGCCGCACGCGTGACCGCTGAAGTCAGATCTGACCGAACAATGACAAAAACCTGAAGATGTGTTTCAACATCAGAAGCAGCGTCCATCAAAATCTCTCTTGCTGTAACGTCCAGTTTAGATTCAGTTTTTGCTGTTTTCCACTGCGCAAACCAGTTGACGTTTTAAACAGAAATGGCTGACCCGCGTCATTTCTGAACAGCTGTAAATAAAGACGCATTCATGTTAATGGTGTTCCTGTAGCTCAGTGGGTAGAGCATTACGATAGCAACGCGAAGGTCGTGGGTTTGATTCCCAGGGAACACATGTACTGGCAAAATGTATAACTTGAATAAACTGTAAGTCGCTTTGGATAAAAGCGTCTGCCAAATGTATAAATGTAATGTTGCCTATGTGTTATAAGTACAGAGATATTCTGCATCTGTAAACACAATTTTCGGAAGTGTCCAAACACACTTAGAGAATAGAGTTGACAATGCATTCGATGAATGGGTTTATTACAGTCAGAGAGAAAGTTGTTTGTTTTATTTATTGTTGTTTGTTTGTTTCTGTGTATGGGTGGTTATATTAATAAGAAATTGTAGAAAATCGTACTGAATTCTTCATAATAATGAAACACAGGATGTAGATTTAAGGAGCGACCTAAGGGATTTAGTACTAATAAATGAGGAAAATGAAATGCGGCAAATAATTAGATTGGAGTTATTGTTTTACATTAGAGCCAAGAAGTGTTGCGAGTTCAGATGATGAGAATTAGTTGCATGTCATGCCTCAGAATCATGTTGCTTTCATTAATCAAGCGTTCCAATTATAGTGGAATGCACATTAGGAATACTAAGAAGCAAGCCAAATAATCTTAAAGTGTGTATTTCATATGGCATATTTTGATCATTTCCTCATGCCATTAATTATGCAACCAATAAATTAAATAAACCACACTAGCACATGCTAGACAGACCAAGATGGTATAATAAGCCACAGGAAAACTTGCAAGATATGGAACAATATTTATCATGTCGTTGGTGGTATACTTTTTATTTGGCAACTGTATCTGTAACTGTAACTGCTGATGTTTCTCAGCTACCCTTTATGAAGACACAAAATATCCTCGGTCCAATAAGATGACTCTTATCCCACAAACCTGAAAAAGCAACTCGATATTTTGCACAACACAAATATATGATTTTGTTAATGTCTGCTGTCTTTTACGTGCCCGGCTAACAATGTTAGAAAAACGTTCTACTGATGTTACAGCAAGAACGTTTTTAACTTTAACATGACTTTTACAGAGAGTTAATCAACATTTGGGAACGTTCCCTGTTAGCTGGACGAACGCAATACAAATGTTTATTTGGTAAACCAAAAATACGAGTTTTTTGAGATTGGGTTTGAATATGATGTAGGCTGAAATGGTTTCTATGGTAACACTTCAGAAGAAGATATGGATGAGGGAGGGAAAGTTATGAGCAGGCGTGGCATAAGAAAGTACATCAATTGCTGTTGTCTGAAATGGATGAATAATAATAAAAAAATAATAAATTGACAGGAGATATTGGTAATATTCACTGAGAAGAAGCTAATATTGATCACACGTATGTGTTGAAAATTGGAAGTAAATATTTGAGTGGCCAAAACAATAGACAAGAGTAATTCCGGTGCAGAGAGTCTTGACTTCTCTCTTCAATAATAACAACAACAGTCGGTTAGGATTGTTGGATACGAATGTCGAAAACTCATAAGTTAGTGAGCATTCAGATGTCATTTATTGACAGAAGCATAGCAGAAACCGAATCGTAAATTAAAAACAACCTTAAATGTCCTTGGCAGAAACTATATTGCTTTATTTCTGATATTGATTTCTGAAATGATATTGAATTCAGTCATCAGGGGATTAAATGATCTTTCACACTGTAAGCTTTAGAAAATCATTTGCTTTTACCCTTTAAATAACAGAGTAAAGAATGACCATATAAAGGTAAGTATCTGCAATAGCCAACTGTTTAAAGGCTTCATGGCAGTCATTGAGTTCTTCTGCTTTTTTGCAACTGAAATTAGACCTATGAACATACAGAACATAGATGTTCCCACCCACATGCAATAATGTGAAAACATTCAACTGAAATACATCATTCTGGCACAACACGTGAGCCTCCCTCAGACACGATCATTCATTTAAATGTTATCGCAAAGCATTTCATTAAAATGTGACTTTTTCCTAAATTACCGATTCATTTTCTTCTATAAGAGCCATTAGCTATGAGAAATATTCCTGATTTCCAAAAATGACTATAATTGGGTTTTATTTTGATGCCTTTAATTGTTTTGTGTATATCTTGTAACATGAGGCGATAAACGGAAGTTTGTTTTAATTGTTTAATGAAGTTTTCAAATGTAAAATGTAGCCTGGCGTTTCCACCCCCTGTATTCTTTGATTATGGGTTTCAGTGGGAGAAGGAAAACAGCAATAAAAGTATTTATCTGAGGCATAAAGGAAAATGAAAAACTCTTAAGTGACACGCCTCCTTGTAATTGCTCTTGGTAAGATGGCTGGCGTTGTCTTATCTTTGGAGAAACATCAGGGAAAATTCCAGTGGGAGGGGACGAGTGCAGGTTTAAAAGAATAATGGTATGATTGATTGCGCTCGTGAACCGATTCGCTTTTTTTATGTGGCTTTCCTATTTATTTCCTTTCTCGATTGGGTTTAAATGTGCTGGATGGGACATTTATATTTGAATTACTGGCATCATGTAAAAGGTTTTAGAATACTACTGTAATCATGTTTAACAAATCATGTTGAAACCTACTGGCACATTTTAATCCAAATGTTGATCCATTTAAAGTACTTAAAGTGTTTTGATTGAAGAGATTTGACGCTCGTGCATCTCAACAGAGAATTTGTATTTTCATATGCGTTTCATAAATTGTGGAATGACCGATAAGAGTACCGTATTTTCAGAAACAAAACAAGCATTTTAGGCTGAAGTTTGCAGATAAAGGACATCCCTTTTCAGCCCGGAATGAACTAAAATCCATAATTCAAAACAGCAATATGTCTCATCCTAGACTAAAATCTATGGCCTAAAAATAAGACTATTCTACGGAAACTGCATCATCGGTGTAGCAGAGATTTGTATCTGGTTTATGAATTTACAGAGTTTGCATATCAATGCAGTCATCGGAGATTGAAATCCATTTTATTTTACAGATAGCTTTCTGATGCCTTTCCATTATGAGGATGTCACCATAAGGTCGAATGAAAATGCCATCCCAATCTAAACCATGCTGATGGCACAAAGCCCACTGCTGAATGCTGAAATATAAGCACAACATGCTGCACACAGCAAGATCATCAGTTTACTTACCAGCAAACACACAAACTGATAAAAATGAGATTTTGTTATAGTTATACTATATACATTTGTACCTTTATCTTAATTAATTACTTTAAATGCCGTTTCTTTGTTAGTGCATCGCTATTCACCTGTTAGTGTTTGTCAATGGTAAACTATAACTTATGAATGTGATTTGTGTTGCTGTTATTTGATCACCAGCACAGGAGAAACGATGCTTCTGTGATTCCTCCCATTGGCACACCTGACTTGACAGATGAGAAAAAAGGTCGCATGCGGAGCCCTTTCAATAGTTTTACCTGCGTTTCCCTGGGAACACTTTTTTTACTTAATCGACCAGTACAAGCCCCCCCCCCCCCTTCCTGATTGCTTTTGTTGCATGGCAGCACAGTCTTCATTCCTGAGCAAAAACGCATACACAGACCCTCACATCACACGGAATCACATCACACGGAATCACATCGCAGAATCACAAGCTCTTGATCACACGGAATCACATCACACGGAATCACATCGCAGAATCACAAGCTCTTGATCACACAAAATCACATCACAGAATCACAAGCTCTTGATCACACAGAATCACATCACACAGAATCACATCACAGAATCACAAGCTCCTGATCACACGGAATCACATCACACAAAATCACATCACAGAATCACAAGCTCTTGATCACACGGAATCACAAGCTCTTGATCACACAGAATCACATCACACAAAATCACATCACAAGCTCTTGATCACACGGAATCACATCACACAATCACATCACAGAATCACAAGCTCTTGATCACACGGAATCACATCACAGAATCACAAGCTCTTGTGAATCCTTTCAGTGAACATACAGCCCTCCATTTGACTTGAAATTAATAAGGAAAGTATTTCATTTTAATTTATTTGGGTGAAAAATTCTATTTTTCTCTCCAAAGCTTGCTCTCTATACTGTGCGCTATATAGAGCATAAAGTGAGCGTTATTGTCTCTTTTCAGTTTTACTTTATACATTTTTTCCATACTAGAGGCACTAACATCTCACCACCCACCATTTGGGACAGTCATCATGAAGTTTACTAGCTCCTGTCCCCGGCTGCCAGCAACCCCACATCTGTGCCCCATCTGTCATTACCAGCGAGTCTCATCCAATAGCAGCTTTAACCTGCATCTGTCATGCACCGCCTGCGTTCCTACTATTTGCATATCACACAGAATCCTATTGCATTGGAATAATAATAGAATATGTAATTGTTATGAAACATTGCCCTGTTAAAATGAGTCACAGTTATCTAAAATTTTATGTGGCTGTTCAAATTACTTGCGGATCCATGCATAGTTTCCTTAGCATACATTTACCTAAATATGTTTGCATATATATACATATACTTTGTATACATTTGTAAAGGAAGGAGGTCCTCCCCAGCTGAGTTCCCCCTAAGGTTTTAGCTTAACATCATTTAGCTTAACATTATTTAGCTTAACATCTTAGTTGGTTTTCCTAATTTTTGCTGTTGCCTTCCGCTTTGGGGGCTGGTCTGTAGGGCCGTTATTCCTAGTAAAGCTGCTTGGAACAATATGTATTTTAAAACCCACTATATAAATAAGTAAAACTTATTTAAATACATCTGAAAAATGTTTCAGATTTTCTGTGTCTGATCCATCCTTGCTATATTAAAATGTAAATGCCGGGTATCAGCAGGCACAGTTTGTACAGTAGTCTGGTTTTGTTCCTAAAGAACAACTAGGACATATAAAAAATCTGCTGCGTGTCAATAAGCACAACACTGATAATGACCTCTGACCCCTTGACATGCTGCGCAGTCAGCTGCAAACACAGCTGTGCGGTCACTTCCCGCCGAACGCGGCGGGGATTTTTCTGCTTGTAATTGTGCATTAACGGTCTAAAAATAACTTGATGCAGAGACGTTCAGTTCAGGAAATGACACAGGAAAAAGGCCCGAGAACAGGAAACAGACAGTTGGGCCGATCACCACGTAATGACATAATCAAACTATTGTCTTTATGTGTTATCTGGCATTTCGGACGCCATGGCCTGACGTGGCTCTGTGCTGAACTGGGATCAGTGGTGTGGGAAATGCATTAATCCTGTGCTCTCTGGCCGAGGAAGAGGAGCGGTCTCACGGGACAGCGGCGCTGCGTTCCGCCAATGTTATTTCCCGGACAGATTGCACACTTATTGCATTTTGACCAGTTTGGCAGCCTGGTATTGATTTGTGAAGCATTACAGCAATATCACGATGCAAGGCTTTCTCAGAGGGAAGCCTGCAATAATGCGCTTGTTCGGTAGCTCCTCTCTCTTCTTCTGGCTCTGTTGTTTTTGAGTTCTCTGGTCGAGGAAACAAATTCCAATCCAAGTCACGGAAACATCGTTTGGCACGTGACTTCCTCTTTGGCGGTGGGAATAGAATGTTAACTAAATAAGGAAAGATGTCATTTCCATACAGCATTCCATACATCTCCTGTAGCTCAAACCTGTTGCTTGTTGGGGAATCAAGTCAAGTGTGCCTGCCTCACTGCTATTCCCATTATCGCTCTTTAATTCCGGTGTGTACCTGAGATTGGATGCTAGCCACAGAATGACAAAATGGGGTCTCCATGGAGCATTAGTTGGTCTTTAGCATGTATTATTGATTTGAGTCTCCTAACCTCCACAGTTTGAACCACATAGTAATGTGGACTGACTAAGTGCTTACAATAATGTTCAAAATATTTTGAACATTACCTTGGCTATAAATATTGTTTTTGTGCACACTTTACAATTGCTTCTTTTTAATAGTTAAAAAAGAGAGTCCATTTTACCACTGTAGCAACAAGCCTTTATGTCTTAAGTACCAAACTTCATGTATTATAGAACAAGGCAGTGGAGCTGAAGTTCATGATCATACTTCAATGTACAAAGCACACTTTGAGTATTGAGGCCTAACACCTCCTGACTCTGGACTTAAATATTAAGCATTAAACATTTCAAAGTTTAATATCCCATAATAAGTTTCAGCAAGTGCAAACAGATCCACTGGTGCTAATAAACGCATTATCATGCTAGGCAGATTTAGCGAACTTATGACATCACCTTCCTGCTAGAAGCCCCACTGAATCATGGGAAATCGCAGAGCACACAAGTCCTCTTTTTGCCTGACCAAAATGCATCTCACTTTTTACAAGGTCTCACGTGTGCCTCTCATTCAAAGCTCGATTCATCTGCACACATTTGCTTGATATCTGATCAAGGAGACAGATGGCCAGGTAGTATTTGTGTGTGAGGGTTGGCAGCTTCTTTCAAAAGACTTCCACTTAATTACAGCAAAAGAAGAGGGCGAAGTCACGCCATACCAATGCTCAAGGTTACCCGTTTATTCATAATCTGAAAGCAGCACATGAATAATGACATGTATAGTTCATGTAGCTGATGGAATCAGAAGGTGGAAAATAAAGGCGTGTAATTCAACAGGACGCGATAAGGTAACAAATTCCTTCAAAAAATGCAAGTGTCAAAGATGTGGAGGAGTGCTGTGAAAATGTGTGGGAGGCTTAAAACAATGGAGATGAACCGTTGATGGACTTGTTGAGTTCACAGAACTGAAACATTACAAATATAATGTAGCATTTGAATAATCCACAAAAATGTTCGGCGGACATTATTAACCGTGACCGAACCTCGCACGTCTATGCATACAAAGACACTGACATTTTAGAGGTTCGAAGAAGTATAGACATCGGGCTGAGGTAGATGAGGAAGAATAAAATTGTGTGTTCAGATCACAAAGTAGATTAGGAAGATGAATGACCTGTATGTCAGATACACATTAGACGAGAAGATCTAGCGAAAGACTTGATTATAAAAACATTATATTATACAAACGATCCCTCGGCCTTCTGCAAACGCGCTTGGCACAATTCATTATCTCTATTCTCCATCGTGTTGTCTCAAGCCTACTAGAAGCCTGTGCCCTTTGCTTGCCTTCTTATAGTCTGAAATTCGTATAAATCCAGCTCATCTGCGCTATTTGTTTAGTTGCTGACGGGATCCTCCCGCCCCGGTGTAATATTACCTCATTAACATTTTAGGTGACGAGACTGACACGGCCCTTATAAAGAATTCATGAGTAAGGCTTATGGCCATATTAACATTTTAAAGGCAATGAATTACAGTTCACTGTATGTCTGTTTGCGCGTGTGAGCCGGAGACATGAGAACGACAGAATGAGAAAACTCATTCAAGATACTTAACAGCGTCGAAGTTGTTCAAGATGTGTCTGCTTGCTCCTTTATCGGTGGGTGTATGGTGCATCCGGTTTCACATTTGAAAATGCCTTTTTAAACAACACTGTGCTTTCCTGAGAAGACTAATTCAGCCCTAGAAAGGTTACACAGAGAGCGCACCACTAACGAGATTCTTAACGCGTCCATGCAGCATTTCCAGAAAACACTCCGTTTAACGCCAATTAAAGTAGCTGGATGAATCACGCATGTCCCACAAAGACAGCACGAAGCCCTACAGAACACGAAACTGTTTTTGGTCCTTTGTACACATAGTGTGAGACGCTATCTATCATCTAGCCGTAAACAGCGTGAGAGTCTCCGCCTCAGCGCCACCCGTTGCCACCCGCCGGCCTCGGAGGGGGCGTAGCGCTTAGAGGAGGATTTTCACACAAACAACAGAGACTAAAGACAAAGCGTCGCGGAACAAAAAAACGCATCGAGGTGACGGTGTGGGCACAGGCCGGTGCCGCAGAAGCGTGCGAGCTCTGTGGCGCCGCGTCCTGGCAGGGAAGGAGCAGTCGGTGACTCACCTCTCTGTCAGGACAGCGACATTGTGGCGGGATGAGTGTGGAGCGGCGATCGCAGCCGCCCATTACTCAGAAACTCGAGTCACTTTCCCCACCGTGGCCTGTGCTGACAGCGGCACGCGAGGCAGAGGCGCTTCACACCCTGTCAGCCTCCGTACGGCCAGATCAGACAAATTGGACAGCGGCAGTTTGTCGAGAAAGCAAAAGCATGCGCTTTGTTCCAGGGGTCACCCGCAAAAGGCTTTTCTAATCCATCATAAGTGTGACTTGTCACAAGCTTTCTTACTTAGAAAAAAGTTAAAACCTAAAGTTGCAGTAGTCGTCTACCTGTATTTGTCTACCTGTATTCAAAGAACTATTTTGATGAGACTGAGCGAAATATCCCCAATGTTTGGAGATCATTTTAAAGATGCGTTTATGTCTGCATTTCTGTTTAACAGGACGATCCTAAGTAACAATATGTGTATTTTGTCACATGGGGTCTTGTCTCGTACGACATCAAATGATAAATCACAATACATCCAGAGTTATTTTCAGCCACATAATATAGGAAAAGCAACAGCATTATTCGCCAAGCGCAGGAGCTTCACGCTGACAAGTTTTGTGTGACGTGATGCGGTGATTTTTGCATGGGTCCACACTGCCCTCTCTCGGTGCCTGCGCAAACGGTCCAGGGCTTTGACAGCTGCCAATGCGGGGACGAATAGAAGCTTCGCTTGCCACGTTTTGTTAAATAACTGTGATTGGTTATTTTTCTTAAATCCTATTTTGTGGCAATTTCCCAGTTAGCGACCACTCAGAATAGACTTTATTAGAATAGATTTAATCTTGTACGCCGGTTAAGTCTGTCCTCTAGATTATTTGTAGGGTACCATTTGTTTGACAGTGGCTTGACAGTGACTTAAATATAGCCTGTGCTTTTTCTGTTATGCGAACAATTGTAAAGTCCAGCCATAAATCTACATGTTCTGGCCTTTTAACAGATTCAGATATAAAGAACCTGGAACATATTATACTGCTGGTTTTATTAAATAATTGTTTATTAACGGCTGTAAAATGTTTTTTTTTATTAAAAAGCATGTAATGAAGACACCAGTACCAGGATTGTGACACCATGATACACAATCCCCGAATCATTTACATTTATCCAAACATCGCTTTATCCAAAGCCACTTACAGTACACTCAAGTTTTACGTTTTCCCCACTACACGTGCCCCTTGGGAATCGAACCCAGAACTTCATGCGCCTCACGCAACACTACCAGCTGAGCTACAGGAACATCTGTCGAGCTGCTTGTGTGCCTGCAACATCCACTTCCATAACCCAGTTCAGCCATAAAACAGCACTTAAGAGGACAAATAGGACTCGTAATTGTACACGTCTTTAAAACTATGTAAAAAAACGACAAAGACACAGTTTGAGTTTACACGATCACCTAGTAATAGTTTACCGAAAGAGGAATAAATGACAGATGGTTTCAATTGAGCACGGAAACCGTGTTCATTTAAAACAAGCATGGTGGGGGTAAGCAGGGGCGCTATTGTTTTTTGGTCACGTCCCTGCCCCCATCTTTCGGATAGGCGGCGGATTAAACCCCTGTAGACTTAGGGTCCACCTTCAGTTTTTTTGCAGTACTCGAACTTTGTCAAACTCAGAAAGAAACTTCAATGCACGCTTTAGCTTTTGGCCTTTGGAGGCTAAAACACCGCTCAGCTCTTCTCGCGCTGATACTTGGCAGGTTTAACTTTATTTAAAAAGCAATGAATAGCAAGCGACCTTACTCCGGTTTACAGGTAACGATCCTCTTTATCATAAGTTTTTCTCTAACTTATGGATATTCGTCAAGCTTGTTCCAGGGTAGCGCATACACAGCAGCAGTTCACAGGCACAGAAATAAGTAAGTACATTTAACATGACACGAATGATGCGTGAATCTTATTTATATTTTCTATTAACCGGAGTAAGACGACATTTGTCAAGATTAGATGCATGTGTTCGTTATTTTGTGTGCATTTCACGATAAGCCAACTGATTTAACTCCTAATAACCGATCGAAATGACTTCTAAATTGTATTACGCTACTTGGTTATCTGTTAAATCACTACAGCAACGAGTAACAAGAGGCCAGCCGGTTTATTGAACATTAGTTTTTCTCCGAGTTTTAACATCGCAATGGTTTCAGGATATTAAAAAAACATTTGCTTTCAATTTATATGAAGTTAATTTTTCTCAAATTTTGTCTCAAATCGTGCATAAATCCAGATATTCGGTTTAAGCAATCAACCGTCAGTGATTAAAATGACCAAACCGTATGATTTTAATTCCGACCTGTTTGTTTGTCTGTACATTATTTACAGAAACTGGTGCGCTTTCGTTGTTCAAAAGAACGTGAGCTGCACGGTTCAAGGGAGCGTGGAGAGCTACGTTGAACCTGAAGCAGCGCCCTGCCCAGAGCATCAGCCCGACTGTGAGCAACAAGTGATGTAAGTACCTCCAGAGACCGGGAGGGGCGTGTTGAAGTTTTGGCGTTAGGTAGTCCTGCTCTTTATGACTCCACCAATCCATAATCCGCCAATAAAAGCGCCAATGTTAGCTAGAAACCATCGTGTAGTTTGTTTACCTTGGAGCCGATTATGGGAATCTGGGTTCACGCCCTATTCACATTTGAAGTCTTGTGTGGTAAAATAGGAAAGCTTGGAAAGTGCAACACGAATGTAATTGATGCTTGTAGCTGACATTCAGCGAACTGACAAGAAGTGTGTTCCCTAAACGGTTATCTGACATTAAAATATCACATCTGGAAAAATAAAGTTTGAATTTCTTTGTCAGGAATACGTTTCCTATATATAACGTAGACGCGAAGGAATCGGACCTTAAAATGTTTTTAATTCGTGTACACATGGTTGTTGTTTGGCTCATTTCAAGTAAGGAAATTGAATAGCCCAGCCTGCGGTTTACTTAATTTGCTTACAAACGTGACTGGTTTCAGATATCACCGAGAGGAAAAGATTGTTTTTGATTATTATATTATATAAACATTTACTCCATTAAAAGGCTGTTCCTGAACTGGAAACAGAACTGTAGTCTTTTCACAGAAAATGATACGCACTAATCGGAAAGCTCTGATTCATTCCTTTTGAAGTACTTCTGTCCAGGAAATGACGTAAGCTGTTCTTCGCTTTGAAAACCCATCGGGTCACACAAGGGTTTAATTGATTAAATTCATGGAGGATGAAAGATATGATATTATTTTATAATATTATATTATATCATATTATATTACATTATTAACGATTGATATGAGCAAAATTACAGTTATTGTGGGTTCATGTGAGACATTCATAATCGTTATATGTGACTAGATATACTTTACAAAGTGTCAACTAAAGCAACAAAATTTTAATCTTGAGGTTCCACTTGTTTTATAAGAACTAGAATGATTTCACTTCTTATCGCAGAATAATTCATCAGAAGTAACAAGATCAGCATCATTAAATGAAGCTTAAACAGACCAGACCAGAAGTCTCATTTTAATCTCTCTCGATCTGTGCAAGTTAATGCTCGTCTTTACCTTTCTTTCATCTTCTAATGGAGCCAATACTTTCAGTTCATGGACTTGGACTATCGCTCAAGGCTGGCTTAAGTTTATCTCAGATGTTTGATCAATTCTTAATGAGAGTCCATTGCCAAAATGTTTGTTTTTGTTTTTCGCCTTTCAGTTCATGTAAAAAGGTCATCTCAATCATTTTTTTTCTCAGTTATCAGACTCGGTTTCGACCTACTTACAAGATAGCATACAAGACTGTGACCGAGCTGGAATGGAGATGTTGCCCTGGCTACCAGGGTCCAGACTGCAGAGAGCTAAAAGGCAGTCCAAACAGACAGACAGCACATCCACAATCACACCAACAGTCTCATCCTGGACAACCTCGAAATGGACAAAGTAGGGAATTCTTCATAAGACATGCATTCATTTCGAATCGTTCACTCAAATACAATTGATTGAAATAAAAATGTCCTTTCCTGTAGCTTTCCTGCTACAGGAAATTTAGCTTTCCTGTAGCTCAGTGGTTAGAGCATGGCGTTAACAACGCCAAGGTCATGGGTTCGATCCCAGGGATTGCACATACTCAATGTATAATGATCAATGTGTAGTATAATGCAATGCAAGTTGCTTTGGATAAAAGCGTCTGCCAAATTCCTAAATGTTAACGATTTATGACATCACATTCATTATATTTGTACTTTGTTACTGTAGGGCCAGAACGACGAGAAACATGGCAATATGATCTCAGACGAGGAGCAGAAAAAACTCGCATGCTGGAGGACGAAGTACAGCGACTATCTCAGACGGTACTGGATCTTCGGACAGCCATGGCTGGTATGGCTGAGAACCTGCGCACGGAGCTGCAGGGGGACACCAGCAAGATGCTGATCACTCTCCTCAATGACAGGAATCCACCCGGCAGCGCACGAACAGGTGGCACAGAGGAAAGTGTCGGGCATCTGGACGGCCACCAGGCCATGAGAGGCCACACCCAAAGTGAGAGAGAAATTGAGCAAGTGATGGCCAGGCTGAATGATATGACAGATGCTCTCAAAAACAAAGATGAAGAGCTGGAGGAGCTGCGAGGAACAGTGTCGGGGCACGACGGGCAGATCCGAATGCTCATGGACGCCTCTCAAGGCCTACCCATCGCAGGCGCCGGCCCGGTAGATATAGACATCCTCCAGACCTATATTGATGAAAAGTTTGAAAAACTCAGGAAGGAACTTGTCGCAAACATTGAGGACCAGCTGACCAATGTAAAGAACGTATGCAATGACAAGATTGAGTCTTTTCAAAAGACGTGTGAAGAAGGCAAGGACAGTGGCTATGAGAGCCCAACAGATCTAGTGCAAAACAAGGAGGCGGAGCTTAAAAAGGAAAGCCGTGACCTTCGCCTGGATTTGTTCGTGTCAGATGGTGTGGTGCGCACAAATCGCCAAACGACGGATGTTAAAGAGATCGGTGACTACAACGATTTGAGGCGGGAAATTAATCGTGTGGCGGAAGCTCATCGCGTCCTCAACGCCCGAATGGACAATGAACTGCAGCATCTGTCCACACTGAAGTATGAAGACAAGCTTTCCTCACGTATAGAGGACCTGGAGGACAGAGTGAACGTCACGGAGAAAAACGCAGAAACGTATTGCTTCTACGTGGACGAGAAGCTTACCGCAAAAATTAACGATGAAGTAGCTATGCTACGCCAACTTCTGAATGAGAAGCTGAACAACGCGCAGGATCAGTTCGCTGCCATGTTGATCGAGATGAACAACAACTCTCTTCCAGGTTTGATTGTTGATTCTGTTGGTACACTGCAAAATCAGGTTAATTCCAATAAAGACCTTATACAGGGGTTGGAGGACAAATTTAATGCCATTGGTCAGATATGCTCAGCTGGCTGTGGGACCGATCTACCCACCGACTCACAAAAAACAGACGGTCTGGACAGTCTTGTAAAGGATGTGAGACTCTTCAGAAACGACTTGGACATTTTGCGTTCTGATACTATAACCAACGTGGCAAAGCTTCGTGCATTGGAGGATACAATCAATAAGATGGCACCCGAGAAACAGTTTATCAATGCGCATATGCAGGACACCCACAAAAGACTTAATGCTTTGACTGACAATGTTGATAGCTTGACTGGAGCTATGACAGGACTAGGAGATACGATAAGCAAATTTAGCCAAGACCTTCACACTTTAAATTCCACATGCTGCCGTGCAGGGCAGGTCAGCCTTCCTCATGTTCAGGTGGAAAGCAGCCCAAGTCACAACCAGATCGGGGAGCTAAGAGACAAACTAGACAAACTGAATACTCGAGTAACCACAGAGCTGAGCTTGTGCAAGTTCAACACAAATGGAGTAGCTGAGGGTGTCTCTGCAGTGGACGGCAGAGTAACTGCTCTGGAGAAGATTTGTGGACAGCGTGGTGATGGGACACATCATTTCCAGGGCCTTTTAGGGGACTTGGGGAGGCAAGTGGCAAAGATGAACACCACTCTGGGTGGCCATTCAGGAGAGATCACAGCTCTTCAGAACTCCCTTAGGAATTTTCAGAGCCAGCTAGCAGACGTTGCTAAACGGATACTTAAGGACCATACAAGTAGAGAACATGGTAAGCATTCATTCAAATAATAAACTGAAGCAGCCACAAATCCCTGTCTTTATTATTTTAGCCAGTGGAAAATGGAAAGTGAGAAATGAGTTTGCTCATTTTTTAATTGATTACCATATATGGCATTTCTATGCTTTTAGAGCTTGGTAACTCTAAGAGCCCGGCATCAATACGATTCTGTCTTTAAGTGAAACCTCTGTCCATACTGAACCAATAAGGGGATTCATATACAATAACCAGCAAACCCCTAAGCTGTTGAGAAACTGGGGGCCAGCAAAGGTTTCCTGCGCTTACATGCCTGTAATATGGCAAAACAACAGTTAAGCACACTGGAATCGATCTAGGAAGGTACCTATGAGTAATTTAAACTAGTAAAGTTCCTACAACAATCTTACATCATTATCAACTCATGCCTTTTAAAGGCACAACTGTATTTTTCCTTAAAAAAAAAAGGAGAACTGATTTAACTGGTTGTTTGGTCCTGATTATTTTAATCTCAGGTGAACTCAGTCATTTTTTTCTCCTTGAATGTTTTACACAAAGAAATTGATTATGCATTTAAATACATGTTTAAAATTACTTGCACTTATATGAAGCACACCTTTAAAAAGCATTTCATTGAATGCTAATGCAAAAAGCCAAGAGAGTTTGTATGTGACCGTTCTGATGCATGCAGAGAACCGTTAACGGTTTAGCCCTCATGGCTCATAACACACCTTCAGCAATTTGCTAAAATACCACTGTTCAAAAAGTACTTATATATGTTTATGATAATCATAATAAAAATACTTGAGTCATATAAAATACTTAATTAGCCTAACTAGGCACAGTTAAGGTTACCAAGCAACATAGCAACTTAGCATTCATGTAGAATGTGTGATCTCGCGTGCATATCTGCATTTTTCGGAGGCTTTGAAAATGGCTTATGGACTATTCTGTTTATAAGGTATGCATGAACATAAATCTGGCTTTAGCCTCACAAAAGCTAGACCCCCATCCCTCCTATTGATTGCAAACCAGGGGTCTCAGGGGTCTTTACGAGCTGAGGAGATGTGTGGTCTCTGATGAACTTCTTGTCCTGCCCTGTTTTCACTGCCTGTAACACTTAGGGAGTGTTAGAATAGGGAGTGAGTTGCAGTCGAGTTGCAGGCGGGTCTGGCATTCATTAAGCCCTGAAGTCAGTGTAAGGGCCTCTGGAGGTGATGAATTCCCACAGCCCACTGCAGATGTTTAGTTTTCTTTGACTGTGATGTCACAGGAGAACATATGTTCTCAGGAGCCTCTGTTAAAGGCTGATGTCATCATTCCTGATAAGGGCGGAGGCAAACTCCCATGTATTACGACAACAAAGGCTCTCTTCCGAGAACTTTAGCTAATCGATGACCCTGTGATAATGTGGAGGTTTGTCCTCTTTTATATCTCTGTATAAATCTAAAGGACTTTAAAGGGAACATTATGAAGTATGAGCTTTTATGAAGTATTATTAGACAATCATTTTGTTACTTGAACCGCAAATAGGCGTTGCAGCTAATGTTAACTCTAAATGTTTTGTGGCAGTTACTGTAAGTGTGTGCAGTCTATTACTCATGTTTATCATAACACGTCTCACTTGCGGTTCGCTTGTGTCGTGTTTAGGCTGCAGTGAGACGTGATGCGGTTAAAAAAATTGAAGTCAGAAACACAATAGACCTCATCCCTGAATAGCTGCAGCATTACACAAGCACTTTGGCTGGAGATCATGGTAGAGACATGTTGCACAATACTGTAATACTGGATGACGCTCATCCAACTTGAGCTGCTATGCCGTGAAGCTCTGCAGCGCAGATTTTCGTCATTTACTCTAATGGCTCTTCATTGATTCCTCATTACTCTCGTCACGGTTCAAGGCAACGGTTTCAGGGATGAATAGAAAACACCCACAACTGATGTCGATTCATTTTTCTGGCAGCCAAATCAGATGCGCTCAGAAAAATCGTCACTTTTGTTTGTTTTGGAGACAATTATTTTGATTTCTCGTGTCTGTCGCAAATGTTTTTCCACGATCGGCGGGAACATTCAGAACAAACGTTCTCAACAGCACGTCATCTCATAATTCTTCTGATCCCCCCTAAAGTTTAATGCTTCTGTCCCTTCTGCTGACAGATATCTCTCAGTCAGAGGATGTTCGAGAAACTCTTGCTCTCGCTAAATGTGTCGTTTTAATTAACTACCATATTTAATGTAACTTTTGGCATCTCATTTGTGAGAGCTGCTTCTCCACATTGTGTGACGAGATAAACAGATTTTAATTGGCGAACTTGAAGGTGTTTCACATCTGGGTTCCAGTTTCTGTCTCAGTCCAGGAACCCATCTGGATTGGATTGGAACATGAGCAAAGGTTACACACAGAGATCTGGTCATTACCACAACTTTCAGCAGTCATTTCACTTTGTGTGTGTGTGTGTGTACGGGTCACCGCACCCTGTAGAGATTTTAACTTTCCCAACCAGAAACGGTCAACAAAGAGCATTGTGATAAAGTACAGTGGTAAATTCACTTCCAGTGTAGTATATTAGTTATTTCCAGTAAGCTAATTAAAAGTCATTAAAATTTCAGGTCTCTCAAAGCTGTGTCACCCGAGCCTGTATCCTTGTGATTTGATTTAAACACGGACCACGTGAATTGTGTTCTTGTGTGTGATGATGAGTCTGTTATTTTTGCTCCGACTGCCAAACAGACTTGTGGGAAATACACAGATAGATGCCTGTTATCCCTCAGGGGATGAAATGCACGTGGGTGGGAATACGTTTGTGTGAAATCTGATATTTGGGCAGCAGCTAAATGCAGGCGAACAGCACTGACGTAGGATTTTAGCTAAACGCCTATTGCCAGTATCAGCTGATTAGCTTTGAAGTGAACTCAGGGGACTCAAGCTCCGCCTCCCCTTTGGATCAATTTCTACTACAGCAAATAAAATCAAGAGTTAAAATAGACCCTATTGTGAAATGACGCATTTCACTTCTCTATTTAGACAGCAGCATCTGGTACGACGAGGTAGTTTTTGTTTTTTACATAGCTGTAGAAAAGCTTGTTACCCACGAACAGATAAAAAGAAAACCCAAAATAAGGTTTTGAAAAAACAGATGCATGCGAGCTGAGAACTGTAAGTTTGGAAGTGCGAACCGAATAAAAGATTTTCTCCCTCATTAGACTCAGAGACACTCATGAGACAGAACTGACAGCACAGCTTAAAGACCAAAGGCTTTGTAAATATTACGTGTACTGCAAAGTTCAAAACAAATCCTGAACGGAGCACTAATGTTTTCTCTGGTGTCTTTTTAGAAGCATTCCCATTGGCCTAAAAACCTGGCAGAAATACTAACAATATTAGAAGTTAACAGCTTTCATGTAGGATTGTACAATGTGGGTTGCATACCATTAGAAGGCATTATGGGTAATGTTGGAAAAAGAGGGCTGGCAATCTGACTTTACTGGCTTTTCCACTAACTTTTATTTTTTGTGTTTAATTAAAGAAATAGTTAACCAGAAATGAAAGAAATAAGTTTTCATTATTTACTCACCTTCATGTTGTTAAAAACTTGTAAGACTGACTTTTTCACTTTTTTTTCACTTGTTCACTTTTATTATCTAGGAAATAGTGTTTTTTAGATAATCCTCAAACGTTCACTTTTTGTTCATTTCATGGTGACATCCGATTTGTCCATCTGGTTCTCTTATGCTCTGCATCAGTATGTGTAAGGCCACCAAAAGCTAAACTATGTCCCCACTGTGTTTTATCTCTCACAGGTCTGCCTGTGAGCCAGGAGAGACCCGAGACCATCCCTGATGCTAGAACTCCATTGCAACACAAAAGACCTTATATTCCTCATATTCACATACCTCTGATAATACCCCATAGAACAGTGCCTGTCACTGCCCGCCCCGCCGTGCGCCATCCCCATTACCCGCGCCAACCCTACTTCCTCCAACCGCCCATCAGCCCCAGGCAGCCCAGCCACCCTGTACAACCCAACCAACCCGCCGTACACCACCCAATGGTGGTCACAGGACAAGCCGGTCCACCCGGGTATGTGCGCAGAGTAACAGTCAGACGGGATCAGACCTCGAGGGACACAAAAACACCCGTCACAGGATTTGCAGGTGCACCAGGTGCGATGGATAAAGGGAACACTGGTTTGGACTCAGCTAACAGGAAATGTTCAACATGCATTTAAATACATCTTTTCATCTCTTTCACAGGCTTTACTCCTGTTTATCCGGCCTCATATATGAAACAACCTCATCCATGTAAGCAATAATTTAGTTGCATGCAGTTTTTAGTCTGTTGTTTTTTATTGTAAATTCCAGGTGTGTCTCTGTTAAATTATTTTGCTGATGTTGTTGTTAAAACACTGAATATTGGCCATATGTTTCTTTAATAGTTGCTCATGTTCCATGGAATCTTGCACACCAGAGACCCATCGCGACTCCAGGTAACAAGTCACAATACAACAAAAATACAGTTAATTCTCTATTGCTTTATGGTGCTTCTGATAAACAAATGTATTTATTAAGCACGATACACAGAAGATCGTTGCTTAATATTGTGGGGATTCTGAATATAAATAGGAGCCAGTTTTTTTTAACATTATGTTAATGAAAGTATGATGTAGTTTCACCATGTTTGAATAAACAAACCTGTCTTTGCAACTGTAATTAATCTAAAACACACAATTTGGATTTAGAAACGGTTCCATTTCACACACACAGGTGAATCTAACACTTTTTTAAATGGTTTTCACTATTCCTGTGATAAGAAAGTTGAAAAGCAAATTTTGACTAAACTATATCGTTTCATCTAGCAAAAGATTTTTTTGTCCAGCTAATTTGAAAAGATCAAAGATCAAAATTAGCTCATACGTGAGTGACTTGAAGCATCTTTTTAACTTACATGTGTCTCTGTATCACAACAGTGTCACAGCAGAACTCTCTGATGGATCCCTTTTCATTCTCGGCTGGCCTCACAAGACAGGCTTTCTCAGGCGACTTTGGTATCATCCGCTTTGAGAGGGTGCTAGTCAACGATGGAGGACACTATAACCCTCAGACAGGTAAACTGAATTGCTAAAACTTAACACTCCTCATTAATGGTTTCTAATCCTGGTCTCAGGCACTCTCATGTCTCCACATGTCTGCCTTATTTAACACCTGATTCAAGTTATCAGTTCATTAGCAGAAAACTCAGAACCAGATATTGTATTAATGTTATTGCTTGGTTATCAGAACTTTATTTAAACCTTTTAAAATTCTGTAACGTTTTTAAAAAACGTTTTAAAAACGACTTAAGAGTAATGTTTTTGATATATATATATAATGTTCAAAAATGTTCTACTAACATTACTGCAAGCACGTTTTTGATAGCTTAGAACTTTTAGAGAATGTTAGCCAGCGTTCTGAGGACATTTTGTTAGCTGGGACTGCTCTGCATAGTCTTGGACATGTTTGGTTAAAAGCTAAGAATCTGGTGAATCCTGAACAGTGTATAAACCACAGCCACCCTGTGCCATAGGCCATAAAATGGCAGCCCAGGCCCCAATGTAAATAATAGTACTAGTTTCATAATTTGTTGCTAGACTTCATAAGTTATTAGGTGTTACAATATTAATTATGGACATATTAATAGTGCATAAGCTGTGCAGCAGTTATGGCTCTTTATATATTTACACTTTTATATCATGGAGTACAATTTTCATAACCCTGTCAAGGGCCAGCTCAGGTCCCAAGTATCATCCTACACCAAGTGTTGTGGTATTGTAGAGGTTCTCCATAGAGACTTAATAGTGTACAACCCATAGTCTACTTGGCAGCTAACTTTTTCTTCCTCTGTAGGGATCTTCACAGTGCCCACTGATGGCCGTTATTTGGTTACCGCTGTTCTCACAGCTCCGCGGGGCGAGCATGTTGAAGCCGTGCTTTCCGTGTCCAATCGTAGCGTGCAGAAGTTGGACACAGCGGGTTACTGGAGTGGCCACCCGCGGCTGACCCGAGATCAGTGCGCATGTGGCGGGTCTGCGTCATTCAGTCTCATCCTTCCTCTCCGGCAGGGAGACACGGTGTCTTTGGTCCGCACCGCTGGGAAGCTGGCGGTTTCAGAATCTAGAGAGATCCTCTCAACCTTCAGCGCTATATTCCTCTATTCACCTCAAGCCAAGAGATAACCCATCACTGCAGAGCGTTTATAGTAACATGACTATTTTAATGCTGCCTCGTATGTGAGAGGTGTGACTATGCAATAGAGTTTGGCTTTGGTTATTTATCAGACTGAATCACTTTTGAGTTTGCAATTTGCTAATCCGTATTTTAATGGAGAAACGTGTCCATCCCAGCAAGGCACCATCAATTTGTGCCAAAGAAACAGAGCATAGCATTAAAGTAATAATTATATATTTGCAATAATCTATATAGTTGAAAATTGCGAACTTACCAAATGTATAAATGTAAAAGTAGGTTTATATATTTTTACAACAATAAAGTAACAAATGTCTACCCTTTATCCTTTTAAAAGAATCACATTGCACCCACAGGGTAAGATCACGGTGCGAATTATGTTTTTACAGCCAATATTTTGATTGTATCTATAAAAACTTGCTGCTTTGCATGATTTAAGCTTATATCTGCGGTTACTCTCAGGGTGTTAAATTGGTTCTCACTCGCATGCACGGCTGCCCTCCAGAGAAACATTCCTTAAGAGATCGTTTATTTTGACAGTTGCACTTTAAAAAAAAAATCATGTTATATTAAATATTATGCAAACACTATATTAAATATTATGGCAAGCTTTACAATAAGGTCTCATTCATGATCATTAGTTAAAGCATTAGAAAACATGAACTAACATAATGAGAAACAATGTCACTGCAGTTTTTTGGTCTGTTAATATCAGTTAATACAAATACAGTTGTTCACTGTTGAGTCAAGTTAGTTCATTTGACACGTTAATAGATGTATTTGTTAATGTTGAGACTAAATACTGCAGAAATATAGTTTATTGTCAGTTCATGTTAAATAATGTTCGTTAACAAATGGAACCATATTTGTAAAATGCTACAAAACTTTGTAAAGAATTTCTCAGTTTTGGGCTCGCGGGCTGATAAACGACATACTTTGTGATATTCAGAAATCACTTTGCCGTATCCACATAATCTGTAATTGAAATGCAATAAAACCCATTAACCCCCCACACACTGGCTGTTCTTCCAACTGGTACACTTAACAACACCAACTGGGCCCTGAATATTGTAATTAAACACATTTGTTCAGCGCAACGGTTATTATATTAGCCGATTTTCTCTATAAAAGGTCCACACTGCTGTAGCAAACACATCTTTAATAGATTCATTAACATTGTCCAAACCATAGATTTTTTTTGTTTTTTGTAAATTTATACTACAATTATCCATTTAAAGGAATTTTTGCTGGTCAAATGTCATGTGAAGCTATACATCAAAAGCAAGAAAAGCAGCATCACACAAAGTCTACAACCGGAAATAAAAACAAGTAAAACAAAGGCATCGAAGATGAAATGAAACCATTCAGCACTTACAACAGCAGTTTTAACAAAAAAGAAGGTTCTTTTTTTTTACATTTTTCTTTGTCTTTTATCATTAAATGTTAAGTTCATACAAGACCAGTGTGTTCATCCCACACAAAATGTATTACTTTCATAGAAAGAACGGGATTTCTTTGTTAACGGCTAACAGATTTCACTTCCAAACATCATAACACACACACACACGCTAAGAGCAACACACACATATATATCAAATCACAACAGTCAATTTCACCATGAAATGCCCAGATATTTCCCCAAATAAATGATTTGCCTAAATGAACGCAAATGTCATTGTGCTCTAGTTTTGTACCGCTACTATTAACTTTAGCACACAGTGCTCTAAAACATCTAACCTTAAGACGTCTTAAAGGAACCTCACCAATGCCCAAGGTGTCACTTAAAGATTAAGGTTAGGCAGGGGTCAAGACCTTAGTGACCATCTATTGAAACAAAGGCTCATAACTTCAGTCAACTGAAAAACCCAAACGCTCACTTCCTCGACCTGCTCATCAACAGTGTTTTGTTATAATATAAAAACTAACAGTTCCTGCTGCTCAAGGGTTCACTAATCGTGAAAATGTACAATGGAATGACCCCGGAAACCCCAGCAGAAGCATTAAGAATTAACTGCCATAGAAACTGTCCGATACCACTTTTCTCCCCTAGACCACAATCTACGTTTAAGGTATAACAACATACTGTCGATACCTTCATAATGAAAGAATATATATATACTACACTCTTCATAACTTAATACAGATATCTTGCTGAGGTTCAGTTCAAGGATCTAGAAGTGCTCAAATCCTCGCAACGTGCACAAGAGACGGCTGAAAAGCATCAAACGATATTGCATTTCCATCTCGAGGTAAGTGCGATCGGTTCAGTGCTTGGCCGCAGCTGAAAATGCGACCGGTACGGCGTTTTGCAGTGACCAGACAATGAAAATGTCAACGGCTGAGAAACAATACAAGACGCCCCCAATTACGATAAATCGTTCTGTGTACTTCTTTTAAGACTGTAGTTAATTTTCGGAAGCGAGTAAATTAAAACTGCTGAACTGTAAATGACGAGCTGCGTCATTACCTGGCACACATTCAGTATCTGAAATTCTGAGTCCCACCATCTGCCAATGCATATTCAACCTGGCATATATCACCACATTAAAGGCAGTGCGTGTTAATTAGTTAATTCTGACTAATGCCTTTGTATATAAATACTTAATGCTTGAAAAATGTAAATTAGTAGTTTAATGGAATATCTCTTGGTAATTAATAAAATATAGCTTTATACCACCTTTAACCTCACACATACCCGAACAACTGCCCACTCATCTCTCAGGTTCATTCTGCTAGCTTGGAGGCCATTGGTCATCTAACTAATACTAACTAGTACTGTAAACATTAGCCCAGTGTTTTTTCAAGCCCATCAGCAGTAAATTCCTTCAGAACCGAAGCAGCCGAACTCTTAGCAGCTAAATCAAAATGAAATATTAGATTTCGTTAATGATCTCACCAGACAGAACAGCACAAAGTACTTTTGTTTGTTGAAATTCTACCTAGATTCCATACATGCGATTTAGTGATGCGTCATAACTATATTGGAGTCATCTCTCACATTAGTTCAAACCTTAATAAGTGCTTTCGTGTGGTTTACGTGTCCTGGGTGGGACAGGGTGCTGCCTTTATTTCTCAAGAACCAGAGATGCTTGATGTATAAAGGTACCAGCTGAGTGGCACTGATGGCAGACCGTGACCGTGTTATAGATTTAGCAACTGAAAAAGGGCCTCCAGGGCAGGTCTATAAAAGCAGGTCCTCAGGGCGGATTTCGGGGATGGGTTGGCGCCAGAAACAGAAGGTACTGAATTCTGGGAAACTGAAGGCTGAGCTTTGTTCTTTACTCAGCAAGGGAAAGACATGATCCACCAGCTCACTCAATCTACTGTACCTACACACAAACAAACAGAGAGAGAGAGAGAGAGAGAGAGAGAGAGTGTGTGAAACAGCTCATCCAAAACAGACACAAGCCTCCAAACGCACCCTGGAAATAAGCCTCAAGAAGACCTTGAACAAAGCTCAACAAACTGAGAATGAGGTCTCCATTACTCAGATTACATAAAACATTACATAAAATCCAGATTCAGCTCAGTCTTCAACCGAAGCAGACTTTAAACTGTTTTGCGTAGTGCTGAAAACGCATTGGCGCACTTACGAGGACTTGTTGCCCTTGGTTTGTTCCTGTATCAGCTCTCCTTTGGGGTTGACTGTAAAGATTCTGCAGAGTGGCACTCCAACCTCTTTGTAGGCAAACACATCCTGAAAGATGGAGGCACAAGATTGGACTCCAAGCATCAGCTACGGTCACAGCTTTTTATATCTATAATACAAATTCCATTTTTCTTACAAGCCTGAGATCTGACTGATTTATTATGCAACAGATACATTTGTGCCCGTATTAACAATCAGTGTCTCAACTCCACCCAAAGATTATAATTAATTCAGCTGGAAATGATCAGCCCACTGCAGCTGATCATACAAACCGAGACCCAGATGTAGCCTGAGGGTGCTACTAAGGCAACATCATCAAAACGCTAAGCCTCAAACCTTCATCCACACGCTTGCCCGCTGAGATCAGCATACATTGGCACGGACTTCGAAAAGAAAGTTTAGCGCGCTCCAACTCACATTTGTTCGATTTCCAAACGCGGCATAAAAGGGATGTTTGTTTGGAAAGAAAAGGTTCTTGATGTCAGTGAGGCATTCGATTTTAAAGATTTCTGGCTTCTTCTCAATAACCTCCCTTGAAAGGAAACGAAAAAGACTCTGAGTAAATGAACTCGAGCTCTTGTGAAGTCAATGAAACGATCACTGAAACTGTGAGCTTTGACCGATACCTGTGAAAGGCAGAGAAGAGGCTGCTTGGGGAAAGCATGAGGGGTCCGCGGGGCAGGATGATGCCACCGTCGTTTACCCACTGCAGATACCCTCGTGTCATGTCTGCCATGCCAATTGCCCTGGCTGAGCAGTATAGGAATTTATATCCATTTCTGGAAAATACAAGCATGTTTTATCTCAGTTTCATAAAGAAAGATCCTGACAGTTTTCAAGACTGACTGACTGACTGACTATCTATCTATCTCTTTATCTATCTATCTATCTATCTATCTATCTATCTATCTATCTATCTATCTATCCCTTTATCTATCTATCTATCTATCTATCTATCTATCTATCTATCTATCTATCTATCTATCTATCTATCTATCTAT